>CAJQUW010007813.1:0-250890 GCA_907163375.1 Prostheceraeus crozeri
CTCATCCCCGAAACCCTAACACTAGCCGATTGCATATTCAAACAGAAATTTAACTATTATTGGACTTGCACTTCCCATACCTTGCCCATTTGCCTGCTACCTTTCATACACTGAACACATTTCAGGTCATAAACTTCACATTTTATTCATACATATACAGTAAATTCACAACACTGACAGCTTCAAAAACAATGGTTTTCACATGAAAGATACAATTTGTTTAACTTTACAAAAAACGTATATATGTCATCATTATCAGAGGAATCATATGTGTTTATTCAAGTTACAATAAGCATGTCTTAAGGCATAATGTTTCCACTACATATAGTCTCGGAGGAAAGGGCGGGTGATTCAATGTGCCTCATCCTCCCCTATAGGCTGCGCCTGTGAAGCCTGTCAGATGTTGTGCTAAGTTCTTCATAAATTATGCCATTCCTCAGCAGTCCGCAATGAAATCATCCGGAAGCTCGCAAAATGTTCCTCTTAAATTGACAGCATCCAATCGGCGAGAAAGTCGCGACAAATAAACTTCAGGTTGCATGCAGAGAATTGCATCGAAATTGAATTTGTCGATGTGGTGGACACGAAGGGAATTGCCTCCGGTGGACAACAAACAACTACTCTCTGAGGGACACAAGAAAAGAGGAAGCAACTTTTACTTTTATATGAAGAATTGAGGTATCGGAGAATTAGTGAGATGAGTGAATTCGGAGAGGGAGATGCTAGAGACAGCAGACAAGAAATCGTGAAATGAAAACACATAAGCAGTCGACACTTTTCGGAAGCCATTAAGCTTATCGCTTGCTAACGTTTTTAGAAGAAATACGACTGGCCTACGTTGCATTTCTTTATCATTATTGATGAGCAAAAGCATTGAGTTTGAATCGTTCAACTACTTCTTCGGCGCACGACAGGAAATGAGATATTGCTGCGATAATTTTTGATAATTTTAGGAAGTTAACTCAGTGAGAATGTATATAGTTTCGTGCAATTTGTTTATAGAGAATAAGGAAATTCATGAAACACTGTAGGCTACCTTATAGAAATATGATACGGTTGAAATCAAAAAGTTCGTGAAAAGAGTGGTCAACATTTAAATTTTGAGATCTTTTCTGAAATAATGTACATATATATCTGTAGATAATACAATAAACATAAAATAGCCCTTAATATATAGTCCTATTATTGCATATATTGAAATAAAGAATTAATGCTCCGTGCATATTCTACCTTTATGGAAGATGTTAAGTAGTTTGGACGAGAATTGCAAAATTACGGTTACTGAGCGGCAAATGTTAGTTCATAGATGTAGATTAAAAATCAAGTAAGTATATCATTTACTATCCTAATGAAGGGTTAATTATGAGTACTTTTCATTGCAAACTAGTAATTGATGCCAGTGGTTGACTAGTTATTTATCCCTTCTTTTCTGATTGTAATTCTGAATCCTACATGTCAATTCATGAATTTATATTGCTTACACTTGACTAGACCTTTATATTGCCACAACGGTATATCAGGAAATGAAAGTACAGATAATCGTCAAAGAGAATATAATGAAGCAAACATGTCATCAGCTACAAGTAAATTATTGAAAACATCGTAGGTGTATCAATGTCTATGAAGCTGTTGTTTGTTATATGCAGGAACCTTAAAAGCAGCACATGAAGTTGACATCGTGATGAGGTAACAGAAAGAACTCTTAAGAAAAGATAAAATTTACCAAATTGAGGACGCAGCGGAGTCACAAAAACACGGAATACGAAATGACACGCACATAACGCTACCAGTCCCTAAAAAGTGTACAACTTCTCAATGAGAAACTGTGGTGTGGAAGTAGATGTACATCATACATTTAATATAAATAATCCGTGAACAGACACCCCATTGGTCAAACTCCAAACGATTGATCTGACAAGAATGATGAATATAGCACCTATACTACTTATGAGAATTATATTCTCAGCTTCAGTCGACTGGTTATTGCTCTCTTGCAAGAGGTTCGCGATGAGGTCATAAGACACTGCAATGAATTTCGATTGGTTGTTGTATAGGTCATTCATCACACTGTACTTCATTGCTCACATCACATGCCGGGCACAAAGTCTGTATGATTCTGATTCTTCTCCATTGAAAAACTGAAAAGAGATATAAAAAATATTCATTATAATTGCATCATCGTTTCAATATGATAAGCAATTGTAAAACATAATCAAGGCGAGAATTACTTTGCATATGAAGTAAAGTGAGGGTGAACGATTTACTTCAGTTATGAGAATATCGAGAATGGTAACGCACTTCATTTAGTTTAGCTACTAAGAGCATCTTATGTCATCGGTATGAATGCCAATGATCTTGCGGAGTGACAATGGAATCTTCGAGACAGCCTATACGGAAAACATTTCATCTATTGATTGGCTTAGAACCTCGATTAAGCGGATCTTAATCGACGGTCGGACCTGACAGCTGGTCACGTAATTATAGACATTTTTCACATCATACTTACTATATTTAGTCCTTTGTTTTTCATACTGATTTGTCCTTTATGCACCTACTTCATCGGACTCGGACTCTTTGGATATTAGAATCTTAAATGAAACACATAAATTTGAATGATTATGGCAAATAC
Source organism: Prostheceraeus crozeri (assembly GCA_907163375.1). Taxonomy (NCBI): domain Eukaryota; kingdom Metazoa; phylum Platyhelminthes; order Polycladida; family Euryleptidae; genus Prostheceraeus; species Prostheceraeus crozeri. The sequence goes on from CAJQUW010007813.1 coordinate 2,630, forward strand.
TATGGAACATAGAGATTACTAATTATCCCGCGGCGCCACGACGTTTTTGCATGGAACGAGACCGATTATGAGTCTTTCACAGATATTCTACACATTATGATATATAAGAAACGCGCATTCGAGTTTAACGAGTTCTTGATAATTATTGGACTATATCAAGAAAAGGGATGCTGATTGAAAAAATTGAAGCTTTCGACCAAAATGTCAATTTGGTTGTGTTTGCACATCTATGCGAGATCGTATGAAGTCATGTGACATGCACCTTTATTACAAAAAACTACACAGATTTGGATTCAGCAAGCATTTATGAAGGCTATACATAAAATTTTAATCAAAGTGATAGCTGAAACTGAAGCACCTAACCACATTCTTGCTGACATCGCACATAGAAGTTTGTTCTTAGCAGGATAGCACGCAATAGAAGACGATTATGAAGTATGCCTGAAAATTAAGTATCTCAAGTTTATTAGATGTCGCATAGTCGGAGCAAACATACCAAACATACCACTGTCGTAGAAACCTTTCTTCAATTAACATGTTCACTTTCTTCTTGATCTTGTTTGTAAATCAGATAAAATTCGGAAGGCGCGCATTTTCGTTGTAGTCATATGGTGTACAAAACATGCTGTGGATGTGAAAACCTCAATCTTCGGTATCGTTCAATGCAGAAGCTTGTCTTGGTGGCGGAACTATGAGCATATTTTCACATGGTTTCCATTAGTTTTTGTTGCAATCACAACGTGAGATTCTAAGTCGCACGGAGTATGCCAATCTAAATTTGTATTCAGGGATTACTTGTGTCCAAAGCAATCACCTGTTTAAGATTGGACGGGAGGCTTCATGTCACTAGGACAAACTAACAATGAATTTTGTGACTATCTTAAAAAATTGTTCTGCTACAATTTTATGTCATGCATTGTATGTTTGAGCGCATCCGTCAACAATAAATCATATTTTATCTGCAATCGTTGTGTATAAAGCATATTTTGTTTTCATATAAGCACAAAGCATATTATGAAGTAGCAATAAACTGATTAAAACTATCACATAGATCATATTCAGATTTTAAGCATGCTGAATATCCCAACAATGTCATTAATAATAAAGAATGACACACAAATGTTTTATGCTTTCCTTTCATTCAAAGTGCCCGGCACTAAAGTCAATCCAATAATATGCATGCATAAAACTCAATTTGGGCTCGACCTCGATTGAAATCTATCGAGGTTTGCATCCACTGTTGATTAGTACATAATTTCCCAAAGGAGGAATTCTTCTTCTGTGTACTTGTAATCTGTACGAAAGATACCTTTACAGAGATCCATTACAGATTCCTCTTATATTCAGAAAGTTATGTTGTATAAATTATAATTAACATCGGAAAGCATTTTCAAAAAATCATTTTTATCGCTATATTCACTGTTATAAACTAGGGTGAGTTTGGAACAAATTCCAAATATCTTTGCACCACACCACGTTGCTACTTTCAAATATTTTCAGAACGATTCAATCGCTGTTGAATGTTATAATTATGGTGCAAAAGCTTACTATTACATGGCCGTTCGATGTTCTAGCACAAGATATTCCCATTATATCATCAAATTTTTGAATTATTATAAACTACATTACAAACACTCCTCTAAAAATTGCTAGCGTATGGCAACCCTCATCCGTGAACCTCATTAAATGGTGGAACTCTCAGTGTGGGATGCTTGAGAATTCCCTAAATTATGTTTTGAGTCTATTGCACTTCTTTAAAGCATGATTATTAATATAGTAAAATGCACGTCCATAGTCACCCCACTGTATATAAGCAAAATCGGTGTGACTGTAGGCCGCCGACAGCGGATGTGCCGACCCATAAATGTGCCCATACCCATAGGCAACTAAAACCGCAGACCATCTACACCTTCTCAACATATATATATATACCTACTATATATACCGACAACAACATATATATTTCAACATTTTAGGGCCTGTATGACTGAATATTGTTTTTGGTGTTCGGGAAAGACTTACACCCCACTGCAGAATGATTTTCCACCGGAAAACATTTAGAACACCCACGATGCTAACTGTGTCTTCTAAGAAGTCGCTGAAGTTAGCAGTAAGCTTTTGCAGTAGGATTATTTAAATAAAATTTGCTCAGCCCTCAGAAATTCTAGTACGATGCACTGGAACTAAGAGTAGAATTTGCTCTCAACTTCATATTGTACCAATCAGTAACCGAAAGTAGCTATAGGGTATGACATCCACGCGCATCGCTTCGCTCGCACCCGGATGTTGGTCAAACCTTGCGAGATTTTCAATTTTTACCTAGTCTATAAATTTCACTAAATTTAGGTAGTCTCCTAAATTTAAAAAATTTTAGGTAGTGACAAATTTTCGAAAAAATCAAAAATTTTCAAAAATTTTCACGGTCGAACCCAATTTAGGTAGTCCAAAAAATATATCCACGTGCGTCGAAAAATTTAGGCAGACGATAAAATATCACGGTGGTCGAAAAATATCGAAAATTTAAGTTGTCTCAAAATATCACGTAGTCCAAAAATTTAGGTAGTCTAAGAATTTCACCAGTCTGAGTCTCAATATACAAGAAGATTGTATTCACAAATATCTATTAAAAAAAGTGGATGAAACAAAAAGTGGCAAGAAAACTTCGAGAATATATCCTACCGTTATCACAATTAAAAATATATGAATTGAATAAAGAAAAACACAAAAAGATAGAGTACGTTATATGAAACATAAGGAATCTCAATTATTATTAAGATCTCAGAGCATTATGATAAACTAAGAAAGAGATGGTCTAAAGTTAAGAATGTAACACAAGCTCTTTCAATTCTGTTGTTGCTACTAGACTGCTTTGCACAACTGATGAACTCTCCCAATTGTAGGGAACAGCTGCTTACCGCGCATTCACGATAAACAAGTGCAGTTGCTTCTCGCATTCATGAAACAATGCAGGTTGCTTCTCGCATTCATGAAACATTGCATTTCAGAACAAGGCAGCTGCTACCCGCACTTAAAGATTAAAAAGACGGAATATACCTCTGCAGATGTAGGAAGTAAGACTTCATTTTACAATTTCACACATTAATCATAATCTAGTGACTGTTTTCTTTCTTCATTGAACAAATGCCCCCCAAAACGTACTGCCGCGAAGCTTTTTCGTTCTTACATGGCACGACCTTTACTAAACTTAATTAAAGAAGAGCACAAGGAAACTGCGAAGAAATATTTTGAAGAGTGGAAGGTGTGAAAGGAAATTGCCAATCGAGAAAGACAGAAACAAAAATATGGACTCTCAAAAACACACTCCGTGGAGGATATTACAGTAAAAATAGTAACAGTTATCTCACCACTACCCCTACAAATTCCTCAGTGACATCAATGTTTACGAAAGAACATTTCACTACACCCATCGAGGATTAGTTCGCTATTAATGATTTCAAAACTAATTGCAAGTGATAAAGTACACCGATGGGTCGTTGCTGAGGAAGTGCTCTGGGCCCCCCCCCTATCAAGGTTATGGGTTTAAAATTCTGGAATTGACCACCCTGTGACAATAGAAAAAGAGATTTGTGGCAAACTTGGAACTATGTCAGAATTTTCCTATAACGTAAGTTATTGTAGTCATTTCTTGATGAACTTTAAATCGGATCTAATTCTACCACACGTCCAAGTTTATTTTTAAATCCCCGTCTCATACAATGCCCATTAGTTTTTGTTAGAAAAACATTTTAAAGAAATCAAAATTTATATAGAAAAATTAAATCAAGCGACAACTATAGAAGAAATGAGGTCTTGGTTCCCAAGCGATGTACATTAACTGTGTTGGTTTCAATTTTTAAGCCTCTATGTACAATGTACACGCACATTATTTATGAAGACTTTTTTGTATAGTCGTATCGCATTTTTCCAGAATATTTTGAGAAATGCTTCCTAAATTTAAATTTTCTTCTCCCTCCCTGTTCTCGAGTCTACTGCCAGTAGACTCAAATTGTACAATTGTGTGATTAAGATTGATTGTTGTTTAATTCCGCTATGTATTAATATATTTGATGCAAAATACACTGCCGCTGTCCTTTTATTTTTCTGTACAAGAGTCTCTCCCGACTCCCAATTATTGCAGTTATTAGAATTTCTTTCCTTTAAAAATGAATGGTGAAAATCTGACATGAGATATCTCCCAGAACTTTTGGTTTGACACGAGAGTTCTTTAAAATTATATGGGAAGCAAACAACTACGAATTTCCCTCGCCACGCTAATAGAAAAATTCTGCTAATCAACTTGGGAATAAAAAATTTTCACGTATTGATGACGGATGAAATTACGTTTGCTAAAAAGATAAGCCAACTGTAATAATTTCGTAACAAATCTTCACACATCAGATCAAAAAGCGAGTAGTACCATTCGGTCAGCGGGTCACAAGAAATAAAAACGGTTCTAATTTTATTTTGATCGCCCGGAGGCCTGAAGGAACTATTGGTTCGGAATTCATTACAGACTTCCCCCTACAAATGAAAGTAGAAAAGAAATACTGGGAAATGGAACATACAATACATTTCAAATTCAAAAACTCCTTACCCACAGGAAATTCAACTTAGTTTGCAGTCAGTTATGTCCTTTCACATGCTACGTTTTATACAAATTGAACAAGGTGCTTTCCCCATTTCGCTGATATTATGTTAGTAATTAAATCTAGGAAATTTCAATTCCCGAACACGTAAGTTCCAATGGCTAAAGGTCAGTTATTTGTAATTAATTCTTCATAAAATCTGCCTCACTGATCGTTTCCTCTATTATCTAGATCTTTTAATTTCATAAGTAATCGCCGAGAAGTTTTATTTATTTTGCAAACTTCAAATATTTCTTTAGTCCAATAACCAACAATATATCATCAAAAATTACACAATGTTTCATTGTTTTATCTAGTTTCACTGGGATATTGCATATTACCACTATCATCTTATTAACATTGTATCCTTTATATGCTCCTATTTTTATTGGATTCTCATCTAACTCATTATCTTTTGCCCTTCGCTTCTTCACACCACGATCTTTAATTTCTTCTTCATTCCTTCGGATTATTTCCAAATCCATATTTTAAAAATTTGATTGACGGGTTGTTTCTGTTGTTGTATAAATTATAAGATTGTTACTATAATCCAAAAAAATTTGGCCAAGTCGTTAAAATTTTAAATAATAAATCCCCATGTTTTTCCACATCCTGATCTTCCACAACATAACTGACAAACTTTATTAGCTATAAATTTGGATGATGATTAAATTTAAGTCTTTTTTATTTATTGGGGGTACTTCACTCATTTTTAATAATTTCTTATATTTTTAAGGTTGAGAAAATTAAACTTCTTTAACCAAAAGATCTATCATAATCTCTTCACCTTCAAAATTTATTTCTTGTCCTTTCTCATCCACGCCGATTCTAAGTGTTAATGTTTGTTAATAGTTTTTCTTGTAATAGGGCAAATCTTCCATTAACTACTTTGTGGAAATACATTTTAATCCTATAACCAATGGGTACAATAAAAAAGCTGGAAAAAACTTGAATATTAAATTTGACAATTTACCATTTATATATCCTCCACCTTCAATAATCGTCCCCCACAATGTACAAATCAATGAATATATTTCAGATTATTTTTGGAAATTCTTCTCACCTTAAATGATAACCTTGACCTATAGTTTTGTTTTATTAAATCCTAGTAGTTTTTGACAATGATCTATCATGATTAAAATCAACTTGATCTGATTTTCGTCTAAAGTAAGAGAAAATTTATTTAACTGCCGGTTCAACTGCAAAATGTAGTTGTTTCTTATCTTTAAATCGCGGTAATACCTAAATGGGCTGCCCTTAATTTCATTTGATGATCCTGATTCAACTTCGGTAAGAACCCAGGAAGAAAAGTTGTTAGTATCTTTCCATGTTTACACCCCTTTATCAGTATGAACATCTAAATTGACTCATTTCCACATTCTTTGGTAACGTTTTGAATAGTGTTAAATGTGAGAGAAACTAGTCAATGCAATTTGATAATTTTTATTTTTGTTCCAAATGTAGAAGAATGGGTTCCTAAATTACAAGTGGTGTGATGAAGTAGTTGTTATAATTTTTTAAAGTCGTAGTAAATTTTGATCCGAACCCAAAATCTCTGTTAGATTTTCTAATGATTATCTAATTTTGTCTTAAATCTGCTGAACACATTTTTTAGTTAAAATTTTAAATAAATATTCTTTACGAAATATCTTTTTTATAAAAAAATTAAAAACAACAACGACATATTTCAGCTATACTCTTTATAATCCTCTTCATTTAGAATCTTCTTTTCTCAACTGTCTTTTCAATATAGCATGAATCCCCTTCCATTGAAAACTAGAATTTTGTCACTCTTCTTTTTATTGTAGATATTAAAATATTTAATCTATTTAGTAACCCATTCTTGTGGCCTTTCATCTGGTAAGAATACACAGTTGATTTCCACGTGTTTTAAAACCTTTTCCTTACTTCAACAACCCGTTTGATAATAAATTTTCTAATTGTTTGATAACGTCTAAGAGATTTTAACTGCACCAACTCTATCTAACATCTGCTTTATATTTTATGAGATCTTTCTACAAGCATAATTTTTTAAATCTGTCCTCTTAAAAGATCAACAAAAATTTCTATCCCCCTAAACTAAAAGGAGATTTATCTGGTGAAAAAATTAAACCTCGAAAAGGTTGTTGGAAATATTTCTTTTTGTCCGAGATAAAATCTAGGTATTTTTTTCCCCAATTCCTATAAATGAAATAGAATGTTCACTAATATGCCCATTAAGTATTTGGTTACACTTTCTTATTTAATGTTTTGATTCTAAGTAGATCCATAGTCATCTAATATAGGTTCTTGTGTTCTGGATCAGTTATACGCTTTCCAATTTGTTTTTTTTCATTATTTGTAAGTTCTGTTTCAAGAGTTTTAAATGGTTCATAGTTTTTCAAAATCAGTTTTTTACTTGTTCGGTTTGCTGCATTTTTTTCAAAAATATCAGATTGAATACCAAGCTTTCCAATCATTCTATGGCCTGAGCCTAAATGTATTTTTCTTCTCTTCATAATATTTTTTTGCTTCATTTATTCATTTTTCTAATTGTTGGATTCTTTTTTGATTATCAGCTTTAAATTTTATCCATTTTTTAAATATAACTATTTGAATTTTGTGGTAACATTGGGAATACATTTTTAATTGCCTTGGCGTCTGACATCTTTTCGTTTTAAGTTTTGTTTAATAAAGTTTTGTGGCAAAGTTTCGGCTTAAGTTTTTTCGTTCTTCTAAAAAACTTCTGTCAGTTTCCTCAATAGAAGTTTTACCAATCCACTACACAATTTTTGCCATCCTGTTTATTCTTGTCATCAACTTTTTCATGACTGTAAATTGAAATGATATTTGATTTACTTCATTAGCTATTTGATCAAATTGTTTCAATCTCATCTAACGTAATAATATTATCATCTCACATTACTCTTTGAAAGTAGTGATGTAATTCTGTCATACGGACTTCTATAATATGTAAATGTTTAGTTTTTAATGATTTTCGTTTCTTAGTTTATTAAAGATTTATCTAACATTTGTAATCAAACGAAGTTGTAAAAATAACCCGTACTGTTAAAGCTTAGACCTGTAGCAACTACTGGAATTGCTAAACACCGAAACTACCTGAAGATATAAACAATGTGTTAAAGCACCTAAACTTATTGTTAAAAATATTCCAATACCTTTGTGTTACAATTTCTTAACTTTAGACCATCTTTCTTAATTCTATCATAATGCTCTAATCCTAATATCTTTCATATAACGTACTCTATCTTTGTGTTTTTCTTTATTCAATTCATATATTTTTAATTGTGATAACGAAGGATATATTCTCGAAGTTTCTTCCACTTTTGTTTCATCCACTTTTTTAATAGATATTTTGAATACAATCGTCTTGTATATTGAGACTACGTGAAATTCTTAGACTACCTAAATTTTTGGACTACGTGATATTTTGAGACACTTAAATTTTCGATATTTTTTCGACCACGTGATATTTTTCGTCTGCCTAAATTTTCGACCACGTGATATTTTTTGGACTACCTAAATTTTTCGACCGTGAAATTTTTGAAATTTGGAGACTACCTAAATTTTTGAAATTTATAGACTAGGTAAATTTTTGAAATCTCGCAAGGTGTGACATCCGGTGCGAGCGAAGCGATGCGCCGGATGTCATACCCTATACTACTACCGAAAAGCTCCTAAAAATCAATTCAAAGATGTGGATCTACTGCTAACTTCAGAATCAACCACATCACAGCAGCTAGACCTAAACCACAGACAGCTCCACACACCCATAAACAAGCCTCAGAGACTTTGCTTCAGGCACTTTCGGCAGTAGCAGTAGTCTCTCCTTCCCGTCAAATCTATCTATTTCATCCCTTCAATTATGGGTGTATTAATTATATTAAACCTACTGCTGGTCACTGGAGGATCCAAAATACTTTGCTCAAGTAAACCAATGCTCCGTTCGCATCAAACCGTATCTGGTTGACTTTTGCTCAGCCATTTTTGGTTGCAGCAGTAGACTTATTACATTAGTAATCCACTATTTCATCTCAAAGTAGATGCATACAAAAATTCAAACTTGTCTAGATGGAAATTTTCCGTCATCTAACTCTTTCGCTGATAGAGCAATACACATACATACTAAATATAACAAAAAAAGTATAGAAAAGTAGAAAAACAAGTGTACTCGCTTACGTTCATTGCATGCACTAAAATTTGCTCCCAAACGTGCATTTGAAATGAGCTACCTTTTTTATTTCACTTGATAGTATAGACCTATGTATATTAGTATAATTATGAAGTTCTGAAGCTCCCATTCCAATAATTTTGTATTTCAATGATGGCGATCTGAACGTTGACCACAATTACTCATAATATATCCCAAATGCCAGAAATGTTTCTTAATGGTGCCCACCTACAAAATTTGGTAAATATCATTGGCCTTTTGTTTTATGCTGATGCACAGTGCTGATCATTGTGCAAAGTTAAAAATACTAAATTTCAATAAGCTCCTAAAGTCAGATTTCATTGATCAGACTTACAAAGTTACAACGTTACAACATGGCTTCAGACTTTTAAATACACTATATTGTCTTCTATGCTTCATCAACTTCTACCAGCATAATTGCAGGGCACCTTCTATGACAAATTTCTGACGAGGAGAAACGCCCATATGTGTTATTCTACCCCCCACTTCACGTTGAGCTACAGTCTTAACACAGTCAGAACCCACAATGACTTGCAATCACTTTTCCATTAGTTGGTTCATTTGGTCATTTGTCATTTTGGTTGTAGCTTTAATTATCTGAAATACACCCATAAAATTGAGATGAAATAGTGGATTACTATGTCTGCTCCCTAAGTCTACTGCTGCAACCAAAAATGGATGGAGCAAATCGTCAAGCACAGACACGGTTTGATGACGAACGGAGCATTGGTTTACTTGAGCAAAGTCATTTTGGATCCTCATTGACCAGGCAGTAGGTTTAATATATTTAATACACCAACCAAAATTGAGAATAGTATATTAGAGGTAGTAATTAAGTCCTAACTGCTGCAACCAAAAAATGGCTGAGCAAAGTCAACCAGACACGGTTTGCATGAGCCGAACGGAGCATTGGTTTAGTTGCTAACAAAAATGTATATGGCTTCTCAGTTGACCAGCATAGTTTTTAATATTTGAATACAACCACCCCCATAATTGTAGTTGAAATAGTGGATTTGACGGGAAGCCCCCCCCCCCCCCTAAGGCCCATTCCAAGATCTACTGCTACTGAGCCGAAAGTGCCTGAGCAAATTTTCTGACCCGGCTTATTTTCTGCGGTGTTGTTCCGGAGCTGTCTGTGGTTTACGCGTCTAGCCTGGACCTGTGTGGGTTTTGATGACTGAAAGGTTAGCCAGTACGATCCACATCTTTGAATTTGATTTTTCGGAGCTTTTCGGTTTACTGACTTGGTACCATAATGAAGTTGTGAGCAATAGCTTCTACTCTTAGTTCCATGCATCGTACTAGAATTTGAGGGCTGAGCAAATTTTATTTAAATATCCTAAACTGGCCAAAAGCTACTGCACATCCTTACAGCGACCTTCTTCCTAAGCTAATAATTTGATGGCTCACTCTACATTTCGTTTCTTAATCCTTAAGACTTCTGTTTAACTGACTATAATTGCAAACAAACGGAGTTTGAAGCACAAGCTTTGGAAGTCCACTGCGTAACGCGCATTAAATTTCTGGTCTTCTACCCACAGATGAGGATTGCGAGATGGTTGATGGTCATTGCCTTTGTCGTTATCCCCCCGGTGTTGGGGATGGTGTTTCGGATATGTCCTTTTAGTGTGATTCAGATCGAAAGATTACGCCTCCCGCCCTTCAAGTTGCAGATTCTCCATTTGTTTTTTGTCTCAGTTGTCTTGTAGACAGGTACGGAAGTAGAGCGCCGAGGTGGGAAGTTTCACAAACCCCGATTCCCACCAATGGTCAGAATCAACTTCGTCAATGTGATTACTTGAAAACCCCATTTACACTCCCGGTGTACTTCCTTCAAAATGTTAAGCCAAATGCACCTTCTTCTGTCCCCCTACATTTCAGCTACTTGATTCAGGAAACTTCATTGAATAATTTGAAAAAGCTTCAAAGAAGCGCCTGTTGAATATTTTTACCCTTAAACCCCTCGTTTATGTAATCGGCACTTCGTTAATACATGAGTCCCTTTACGCTCTCTATAGGAACATCTTTCCCCCACAATTTCTGCCCCCCCTGAGGTAGTGCCCACTCGTCGTAAGAAAGAGACATCGGCCGATTAAAGTGCACAGTTGCTGGAATAGTTCCTAATAGGCCCCACAAATGCTGATGACACTCTACACATTCTGATCCGCCCCCCACCATAAGCAGGTCCTTGTCTAAAGTAAGAACTGACAATTCGCAATATTGCAGGGCCACCCCGTAATGGGATCGCCGGCTTTGCGTTGTTAAAACACTATTCGCCACGAAGTAGTATATTCTAGAGTTGCGCGGATATATTCAACGCCTCTAAGTTTGTCAGCTGACAATTCTTCTAAAATAGCGAGATCATTATCTAAGATGCCGCACTATGAATTAACTCCGATATTGTTTCATAGCCTTCTGCCTTGTATAATTATTTAAATATTTCTGTGTAATACCTAAACAAGAGTAATATCATAATGACAATATTCCAAATTTTGACCTTGAACGACCTTGCACATCAGCTGAGATGATCCTTTCGTAGTTGAAATGTCCCCTCTACTTAGCCTAAAAAACCTCGTGCTCTGGGAACATATGGGAATTTCAGAACGCATTGGTTAGTAAAACAAAAATGGTGGGTTGATGAAACACATGTCTCGATTAGGTAGCCTAGCCAGCCTAGATGGCTACCACCAGACAGGTACCAGGTGTGACTCTGAAAGAGCAACACGATAATGGGCGCTGCACTGCTGCAAAACATCGAATTTCAAACGTGCAATTAGGGCTGTGTTATGAAAGATTTATCCTAAGATCACAGATCAAATTCTTGGCATAATTTTCTTTCTTGTTTTTAAATGGTTCGTTCGCCGAAATAGAGGCGAGGTCTGATAGTGTGGCAAGACATTCCCTTTATAGCGATGTCTGAAGAAACAAAGAAGTTCCTTGACTCCTAGATTTTAGTGTTGCAGCTGGTAAAACCGTCCCAATCCCATGACCATTTCTCTGTGAGACGAATCCACGAGCTACATCGGTTTCGTAATTGTTTGCTACCGGATATAGTTTCACTCTGTCCGACTAAAAGATGTGTTAGAAATTTTCTGGATCTACAATATTTTGTTGATCAATTCCATTGCATTACGAATTATTACTACACGTCAATTCATTTGAGCGAGAACAGAGAAAGCATACTCCAGGTGATATCTGGGTGAAATGTCGATCTAGAACTTGGTGATTATGGATCTTAAAATTTTATATGAACTCATTTTTACTGTTTGTATGCATCAAAACGCAGTCTGAAAATAACGTCTCCACACAATATACTTTCAAAGTGTCAGCTGACTTGGCTGGTAGAAACAGCACTTCAGTCATGATAGATTTTTTTACTATTTTCACTAAAGGAGGAATAGTCCTCTTATATATAGAAAATGCAAACGAAAAAATTGCCAAATCTGTGAACTCATTGGTGAAGTCCTTAATATTGCAGGTATGTTAAAGTACATTCATGAATACGTAGCAGATATATCCCTGTCCTGATGATTAAAAGTGTTATGTTTTTCGATTATGGGACAATTACTGTTACCTACTCAGATGTTTGTAAGTTTTATTTGCAAGATTTTGAAGGTCAACCTTCACTTCGTCAATGAACTGCCCACGATTATATTGAATCATGCCCTTTTTACTAGATATGCATTCACTTCATGCGTTATGATTCTCACTTTAATGTTTAGGACTGAAACGCAGCAATCTTCCAGTTGCGTGCAATTGACGCAATACAACTGTGCAAAAAGGACTGCAAATGAAGAAATCAACTCTATAGCACCACAGCGAATATTTGAATTGGTGACTTGCCAAGATTCAATTCGAATCACAATTTTCCGATTCCCATGTCACCAAATAAAATGTTTCAATAAACAATGGAGCAATTGGCGACAGTTAGTAAAGATCTTGCCCCAGCCATCTTGGAAGACGCTGAGAATATGTTGACGTGCTCGCCTGTCAAGGATTTTCTCTTGCACAATGACGATGACAGGAAATATGTGCACTCAATTTCAACCATAGGGTCGATTTCAATGACTTCGGTCAACTGAACAGCTTAGTTCAACTATATACAGCGGTGCACGTTGAAGTAGGGCAAAAAAGAAGCTGAGATTGGTGACATCCCATCGAACCGTAAGAAGATAAAACACCTGATTCAAATCTCTACATGATGTGATTAAACATTTGTCATAAATAATGAAATCTTGATATTGTTATTGCTCATTTAAGCTTGTGTGATATCTTATCCAGTGTTCCTGGTTCGGCCCAAAAATTTCTCGAGTGCCTGAAAACTTGACTCGGGCCGAAAATTCTGGTCGTCGACCCGAAATTTTTTAAATAGTTGTATTGACAACTTTTATTTCAATGCGATCTTACGATATTGCCGGACAGAAAATCAGAGTGACTTTTGATTTCACATTATAACTCATCATTTTTCGTAGAAGCAAGTGATGGAAAACCGAAAGATTCCTTGTAAATGTTATCACCATTGATACAGTCAGTTCATGTCATCGACGTCATGAATGAATACATTTGGTTGTTCCCCTTCTCGGATAAGCATGGGTGAATCTGCCAGATGGCTATTTGTAATTTTCATTCTACAAGACTTCATTCGAGGAAAAGCGCCAGAAAAAGTACCCTATCTGATGTGCCATTGTGAATCGATTGTGAAATCGTTCTCAATCAAGATAGAAATTAGAATCCAAACCGGCGTCGTCTCCGTGCCTGCGAGGCCTTCGCCGCATACCCAAAAATAAATATTTGCGCTCATAAAACAAAGGTTCAAATAGTTTTAATTTTTTGTTTTTAAGAGCATCTTTACGTTTACAACTTAACGTACACTTTACAGTTTCAAGTCACAACTTTCAAATACGTTCAGAGCTATCAGCTGTTAACTGGAGGATCTTCAAGCAATCACACAATGCGCTCGGGATGTGTTCACAGCAAATCACAGAGATTTGTGTGTTTGTGTGATATGTGGAGCGTGTGCGCTTAGCTCGATAGTTAGACTCATCTTCTCCCTACAAAAACGCAGAAGCAAGTACATTGCAACAATGCAAGAAAAGTTCTGTTTATAAATTCTTTGAATTGGATAGCGAGAGGCGCAAATTTTCCCTATTCGTGACTTCCCCAAATTTTGGAGAAGATGATGACGCGGTGAATCGTCGTGTCTGCGTTCACCAATGGCTGAATGTCGGATTGGAAGGTGAGAAGCCGCTAAAAAATAAAGCGATGAAGTTTCCTTAATTTGATGTGTGATTCAGTCAGAGATAATGATTCAAGGCACATTGGTGATATTATGTTTATGGCTGCGATTTCAAGTGGTTATTTTCTACACCGGCCAGTCGTCCGAGGAATTATGAAGAAAACTCTAGCCATCGTACACGAAGTTCATGTCATTGAAATAAAAACTAAACCACTCTCAAGGGATAGAACAAGGCAGTTGTGTGATCAAATAGAATCATGCAGTTTCTTTGTCATATGTTTCGATCAAAAAGCAACAAGTTACGAGGCAATTAGACATAGGCCTATATGCGCTTCGTTCACCATACCTCTGCACGTGTTTCGGTTACATATTGAGCTTCAGTCGGCTGACGACAGAGAGCTTTTGATAGCTTTACGATAAAACAGTCTTCATCTTCAAAAGCTGATGCAGATTAGTTTCGATGGCTCTAATCTAGATAAGACAATTTATACGAACGCAGATACCGTTTATGCAGGTACCAGCTCACCTGGTTTATTACCTATCGTATTCTGTAATTTGCGAACATTCACAAAGCCTTTCGATGTGCATGTTTTCTCATTTCTCTGAAATTCTGCAACACGGCGAGAAGATTGCCAACATGTCGCAAAGAAATCCATGAACTAGAACAGGGCTCTTTTGAACGTTGTTATGTTGAGACACGCTTGACAATCCTGCAGTTTTACTGGAGTCTAGATGTCCTCATTTTAATCATTTTAACGCTCGAAAACCTTTTGTTGTCGATGAATTTTCCTTCTACTCAGCATTCACCAGAAGACTTGACTGAATTCTTCATTACTCTAACACATCCTAATAATCGGTTTTGGCCAAAATTCCGTCACGTATCCTCTCAAAAGTTGTCAAAATCCTTGATCCATGTAATAAATCCATGGAAAATTTATGCTCTCAAAGATAAATGGGAAATTCACTCGCTTGAGCAACCGGTGTCAGAGGTGCATCCTGACGTTGCGGAGGACATTGATGTTTTTTGGTCTCAGGCTTCTAACTTCTAAGTCTTCTATCGGTGCACCTTGGTTTTCCATTCTCAGCAGACTGGCTAAGGCTCTCATGGTAATACTGATCCTGAAAGTGGCTTCAGGGATACAAGCTGCCGATCTTTGATATGAGATGTTCATTCATGTTGATTCTTCACAGCTTATTTTCAGTTTAGTGGTACTCTCATGCTCTTGACAGCAGTCTATTTATGCACGAATGAGAATAAGGAAATAGTGTTTTTTTTTACTAATCTTCCACTGAAGTACATTTGACTCTATCAATTTGATTGACAAAGCTGGTGACATTGTTTCTTCAAAAGTCTGAAAACTATCATGCCAGCTGCTGAAGTTTTCGCAGTAAAACAGAAGTTGATTAAATTGCGAGGTGATCGTCAGCGTTGCATTTCTGCAGTAACACAATCTGATTGCGTGTTAATGCAACTTTTTGAATTTCTGCACAGAACCAAATGTCATTACGTTAAGAGTGAAATGATAATATCTTTTAATCCAGTTTCCATTCACTGGTGCTCACAGACATATAAAAAAATTTTTTTGTTACTTCGTCCACTTCTTTAGGGTCCATCTATTTTTTACCTCTCATGTTTGAAAGGTCCTGATAAAAAATTCGTGCTAGAATTAAAAGGAGGCTAGACCTATTCATTTGAATGTTCTCATTATTAGTCTCCGTTTCATTCCTCAAATTTTTCCCGTAAAATCTTTGAATTTATTCATATGTTAATCACAGGACTGTATACTAGTAATTTTACAATCACGTACGGTCATTAGGGATGACTTAACGCATTTTAAGATTTCTTGTTGTAATGGAGAGATGTAGCATCACTGTATAATAGGCCTACTGATAGTGTAGGCCTACTAAATAAAGCTTCTGAAAAATTGAAGATGAATTATTGTGATGCAACAGTTGCAAATTATTTCTACTATGCATGTGTGCACAATCTGGTAGTGTAATATTTAGATTTATCGCCAGTTGAATTATTGCAGTAAACCTATCTTTTCCTTTTCAAGCATGGACGTGTCGTCTCTTCACTGGGTAATTTCATTTATTTTCCTATTACTGAACAAGCGACTTCATGCACGCATTTCAGCATATTTGCTGTCTAGGTGGTGTTTATAAATCAAATTAAGTGATTTTTAGGACCAATTTTTTCCACTAAATGTAATTTTTTAGAGTTTTAGAGAATTTGTTAAGATAGAAAGTTAGATCAAGTAAACATTCTTCGAGTCATTCTGTATTTCAGCTAAACTACTGTTCGTATGAATGCCCCATCACCTAAGTATGATGAGGGTGCAAAATAATTAAGGTGTCGGGCAGGGCTGCGGAAGCGATTGACTTTTATTCGCTTCCGCTTCCACTTAAACCGCTTCCGCTTCCAATTATTGGAGACCGGACATGGACTACTCACCTCCCTATTTCGAGCCCCTTCTTTATTTTCTACTTTTTTACGAGTTATAGGTTCTGACGTTAACACCTCGCAGTCTCCACGAACTTTCTGTCGTAAACCGTACCTGACTTGTATGCGTTTTTTTGACTTGCCAAAAAGTCAAATATTTACAAATTTACTGAAAATTTTGACCTTTGGGAAATTGTGAAATAAAAGCGTCATATTTTCCCAACACGTATGTGGTAAAAAAATATTAAACGACCAAGAGAGTGTTTGAAAATGCTACAATGAAATTGCCTCAAGACACACCAATCCGCATTGTGTAAAGTTATCATTGATAAGATGATACTGAGGTTATCTGATTTCGAATGCTATCACAATGAGAAAATTAGAAGTAATCACATTTAGCAATACAGGTGCCAATTTGTAATTAGGTGTAGTAGGGTAAGCACTGAATATGACAACTATTACTTAAATCATATCAAGACTTAAGGTCAAAAGTCAGAAGTGCCTCGCCCTGACACGAGAATTGCGTCAGTCATTAGTATCATGATACTTACGGAGGTGGAAGCGATCGTCGGGCATTCGCTTTCGCCTCCGCTTCGACACCCCTGGTGTCGAGTCATTTTCCTGAATGACATACAGGAAAAACCTAAACTTAGTTGTTTTTCGGCAAATTGGTTATTCAAAATAAAAACCACAATGATTAGGAAAGAAAAAGTTTATCCCTAGCTTTCACTCGTCATACAGCGAGCATAATCATGGCTGTTAATAACGGGTGTTATTACCTCAGATACAATCAAATTGGTTACTATCTATTTAATCGACCTAACTGACTCATTCAATTCTCCAAATTCTTTGCTCAGGTGGAGAATTTGTATTATGTCGAATAAATATTTCAATTTCTTGAAGGATCGCAAAGTCCTGAATACGGAAACTAAATAAATAGCAAATGCTCTTCCTAAACAGATGATTTATCTTATATATAGCTCTTCACCGGAAAGAGCAGCGAATTTTGAGCATTATATGAGTTATTTTGGTCGATTGAGTGGATTTATAAGATATTTAGGTTCCGACTTGCTTTACATTCATTGTCTTCAAAGTTAATTGAAATGCACATTGCATGTAGGACCATCGTAGATTTCCTGAAATGTTTAAATTGATTCTTCATGCACGATATGTTTAAATCTTCTGAAGCCATGGATATTATATGTTCTGACCCTCTATTGATCCTATATTTCCTATAAAAATATAGGAATTCTATTAACTTTCTATACATCCACGAAAAATCTTGTATTTCATATATTTTTATGAAGTTTATAATGATAATAATAATAATAAGCGTATATTTCAGAATGCCTCAATAATGGAAATCGTGAGGCTAAAAGTCAAGGTACAACACATCAGATTTCGTAATACAACATAACAAAGCAGAAAAATATTCAGACACAATAATAATCAGACACATTTCAAAGCTGACGGAAGTACGCAAAAAAAACTAGATTACAAAAAACCACTATTCAATAGCCTAATCATTGTGACAATAAAGCAGCTCCTTCTCATTGCTAAGGTACTTACTGGCATACGAACTTTTCCAGAATGCTGTAATACTTGAGGAGCTAAGTGATGTAGTGGATGCTCTGAGTCTTCAACAAGAGATGTAAACAATTTGACACCAAGTATCAGACGACGATAGCTTTGAGGAAGAAAATGAACACATTGACAATTCGAAGAGCCACATATCTTTTTGTGAGATCTACGCTGTATGTTTTCTAACACATGCTCATCTTTCTTTTTCAAACTGACAAAAAGTGGCGCTGCATACTCTAGGATAGATCGAAGACAATTATTGTAAATGGTCGCAAGATCAACAGTCGATAAAAAAGTTATATACATATTGTCCGTATTATGAAAATACTACTGGGAATGAGCGAGAACTTAATAGTTATACTCAAGTAAAATCGTTATCTTCACGTAAAACTTACAGGAAATGCACCTTATGTTATTGATACGTGTCCACTATTCTGTAATCATAATAGTTCACATTCTAGCAATAATAAAGCATTCTATGTAGATTTTTTTGGATGTGAACGTGGCCAAATCAATGCTGGAAACGGCTCACGAAAAGTTAGCTGTCGTTCAATCCAAAATTGAAAAAATCAGTAAATAGAGAAATTTGAACAAAAAGAAAGAAGCTCTACTAGATAAGTTTTTTCAGTCCAACTCATCTGAAAGTCTGTCTTTTCGTAAACGGTTCATGATTTGTTTCAAGTTTCAAAACTCTCACTTCATCTGAAAGATGAACAACGAAATGTAGACAACACAGCACTGTTGTTTTGCACTATACTTGTTGTCAAGCTCGTCAACTTCTTTTATGCCCAATTTCCGACATTAGACCGCATTCCTCTCAGGTCTTCGGGTTTGTATATTCATCTTTTCTTTCATGCTGTTCCACCTAATCGCTGTTGGTTTTCAACGTCACATTGAAGCCTGAAGTGTTTCATGGTTTCCTCGATTGTCTGGCAGTTCAAGCATTCCAAGAGGTCTTTGATGTCCATTCTGCCTTAGACAGATACACCATCTATGTATTAAAATCATGGCTTTATCTTCTACATCCCTTCTATTTTCCTTAGCTGGCACAACCCACATCTTTTTTCTGCATGTGATATGTCTAGACGTCCGTTAGCCATCCTGAATGATACTTCCAGATATCGAAAAGGCTTCCTAGTTTTTATTGGTTTAACCTATCGCTTTTCATAATTTGTCTGTCTGTTGATGCGACATTATAGAAATTTACTTAAGTCACGACTTTACTTGATCATTTATCAGTTATTATGCCTATGAAAACTGCCTACATACACGGGCAATCTAGGGATTAAATTCAAACAATAGCCTAAATGTAATATATGTTCCCACCCATGGAAATTAACAATACCATAGAAAGTCCTAGAATGGAAATTGCATGAAATTTATGGCACACTCTGGGGGAACTTAGTTGGGGCAAAAAGCAAATTTTGCGAACTGGCTTTCTTGTTTTCCGGTTGGCATTTTAAATTATCAAGTCAATTTGCGATCTGGTTTGTTGCCCCTTGTCCAAAGATAATGTACACAAAAGCAATAATGAATTTACAAAATGCTGCGCCGACAGGATGACAAAGAAGGAAATCCTTTAAAACGCTCTGTACGTTCATCATTCTGAAATATCGCTCCTATAATCAATCAAGAGTATAATCAGACACATATGCAACTTGTAATGTCGATTTACAGAGCATGCATTGCTCCAGCTTGAAATCAGAGGCCAAGAAATCTTACAGCATTCATTTTAGTTTGAAGGATTCCCCTGTTCAATATATTTGAACAATTTCCAAAACCTTTGCATGCTTTCGAATATGAGCTTCCAAAATATCATCACACTATATCACATGTCATTTAGTGATTAATTGAAAAGTTCCAGCGACATTTCATTTATCAGATAACTGACTGTAGCTAAAGAAACTTTCGATGTTTTTATTCCAGGAAGCGCCAGGTTTCTTGACCGAAATATTCCAATATAGAATTTTTATCTTTGAATTCTTGAGGTGTTCTTACAAGCAGTACACCGACTGCCATCGATTATGACTGTGAACCAAATTTCAATTCGTATTCCAGTGTTGAAAAATTGGAAAATAGTTGTCAATGACTGGTACGAATAGACACAGTATATTAATCCATGGAATAGTAGGCTATTTCATATAAAGCAATGCAGCCATCTCACTTAAAATTCTTTTCATGAAAATCGTGTAATTTGCTGTCAACGACTTCCACAACCAACTTGGCAAATAGTTTGACCATGATACAATGTTTTAAATCGAATCTGACCTACAAACCATAGATTTTTCCATGTGCCATAATTGTACATTGGCAAGATATCAAACTTCCATTCTAGTGTGCTATTATCTACTTCTATGTTCCCACCAGGTTGTATGAGTGGACGGTTCCCTTTCCTGACTTTCCATAATATATTTGATCAACTGCTTTTACTAATACCGTATATACTCGTCTATAGGGCGATCCGAATATAAGTCGATCGCCCCGACTTTGCCGCCCAAATACTGGCATATTTTCATAGGCCCGCCTATAAGACGAGATGAAAAGTTGAAATTTTTGTGGAGTCAAGTTCGTCAGTAATAATTTTAATTTAATAAGTACTGGTATGAGGAGAAACCGATGAATACGAATAGCGATGTATTGAGTATTGCGCGCGTACCGGTAACTGCAGTAACAGAAGAAAATGTTATAAATTTAATGGGACCCGCCTATAAGTCGAGACACCTACTTTTGTAATGAATTTTGGGTAAAAAAAACTTGACTTATAGGCGAGCATATACGGTAATTATTCTGTAGTTATTTTCTATTCCTATTGCTTATCTGCAACCAATATTTTGTAATTATTGTTAATTGCTCATTACTGTTTGTTACCAAATCGACTGTTGTTCATATTATGAAACCAACTTATTGCTAACGCAGACCGAATATATGTTACATGTATGTTATTATACAGACAAAAGATGAATGATTCTACTGTGGTTTTTTTAACATTCGAGAATTGGCTTTAGATGCTAACATCCATTGCACCATTCCTGTCTACTTATTTTCTCATGCATGTTTATATTCGAGATTTGTAGATGTCCTCAATAAGTTCTGATATATTTTGGGGATTATTCAAAATGAGCATCGTCTTATTTAGAACATAATTGAGCAAACCATAAATTTTAGCTATTACCATTTGGAAGCACAAATTTAACAAATTGTGTTGATCTTTGTTAGGATCAAAACTTTTTCAATAAAACAAATTTTATTTTCTTATTTGTGTGAGGTAAATCCTATGCTTTCCGATAATGTGCTGGAAAAATAATATATTTTTCAAAAAAATATCCTATATTGCTCCTATATTCTTTAAAAAACTATATATCCTATATTTATTAGGTCTAGGGTCAGTATAGGACCTATATATTTGTTAGCCCCTTAATCATTCTCATCTTGATTGATGGGTAATGGTTGCACCGGATTCCGGCTAATTTCTGGAATATTATTGATGCATAATAGTAACTTGCATAGGAAGCCACATGCCTAGAAAAAGTGAAGTATGCCTTCCATATTTGAGATAGAGAAAAGCGTGTTGCCCGAAAGTAGCCTATGTAGGAATCTCAATACAAATACAAGTAGGTGCCTACTTGAAGAAACATTCAATATATTTCAAATGTAAGTTTGCAAGTGTACAAGTTGTAGGCTTATGTATGTACAAGTAGGTCTACATGTTTTGATCTAAGCTAAATTGATAACAGCCAACCATTGTTCCCTGGTAGAATACGAAATGTTTCAAAAATTGCTTAAGAAAGTTCGCAAAATTTTCACATTTGAACCATGAGAATTTTATTTTTATTTAGATTGTCCAATATAAATTGTTTTCCTCCTGATGTCTTTTTCTTTCAGGAATTGGGTGCGGGTGGTGCTTTCATGCATAATTCACTAGCGTTGAAGTATAAATTGGACAATGAATTTGAACTTATATTCGTGGTAAGTGATACAATTATTGTGCCTATAGACAATAGATAAACGGCATGCATTATTCAGTAGAATCCATGTAATTGATTCGTCGGCTATGTTTTTAATGCTACATTCATCAGTATATTCATCACGTTTATATCAGATATACTGTATTTTAGTACAGGCTTATATAGTTCCCATATAGGGGACTCACGCGTCTAGGCCTACTTTATGGAAAGGTACAACTAATTCTATTGGTCTATTAATCACGAACACTATTTCGATATTTCGGCATCAGTCTAAAAACAATGAAACATAAATGAGGAGCATGATGTTGATGTCATTTAGGCCACCTGAATACCTCAATGTTTTGCGGATAGCAGTTAGTCAGCGACCAGACAATAATGTCTTTCTATCATCAGGTCGAGGAACATGAAGGGACTTTTGAAAGAACTAGAATTCAGAGAAGATAGGTGTACGAGGGGCGATTAAAAAGTTCGCGGCCTAACCTAGATTGCTTCGTGCCAGGTCATATTGCGCAGGTGTTTAGATACTGTGCAAGGTGCCAACAGCGCATGACGAGTGTTCAGTCAATTCGATGAACTGCTAATGTACAAAAGCTGCTTTAATTCAAACAGTTCATTATCCAGTTAGTCAGATAATTTTTGCGTGTAAGATGAACGCTTCCAATTCAGCTGCCATCCGCTATCTCGGCTTGAAAGGACTCATGCCAAAGGAGATTCATGATGATCTTGTTGGAACTCTTTCTGAAGAAACTCTTAAAGATGAACACAGAGATGAAGAGAGAACCTGGAAGATGATCAATCGAAGCAATGGAAGCACCCAGGATCACCAGCTCGATGGAAGGTCAAGGTCATCAAGTCCGCCGGAAAAGTCATGGCCTTCCTTTTTTGGGACTCTGGAAGGTGTGCTGCTGGTGGACTTCGTAAAGACGGGTGGGACTATCACCGGCGAGTACTACCATGCGCTCAATAATTCTCGCAGAAGCTGCAGATCAAAATCAAACGGAGAGGGAAGCTCATGAAAGGCTTGCTCTTTCATCAAGACAACGCGCCTGCTCATACCTCTGCTGCCGCCATGTCTTCCATCCAAGGTTGTGGATTTGGCAACTCTTCCCTTCCGTTCTATACAGATTCTCCAGATCTGGCTCCATCGAACTTTCATCTCTTCCCTAAAATGAAATTGGAGCTCACAGTGGTCGGCACTTTGCATCCAACAGACGTTATGGAGGCAGCAGAGGAGTATTCAGACCAGGGTTGGCTTTTTGGCAGTTAAAACTGGTTTTTGCCACTAAGTGGTAAAAACCTGTCAAAAGCTAGCAAAAACCGGGTAAAACTAAAATTCCGAAAAAAATCTCTATTTCTTCACGAAATGATCGACAGCAAATTAGAGTTTGAGCATTACGGTGCATGCGGCTTTGCAGTTTGCAACTCTTATCTTCCAAATCATGACATTCATTCTGTGATATAACCACATGATATGTTTTTATCACGAACGACATGCGATGTTGTCTTTTGTCTACGATTGCTCTGCCCTTTTCTTGTGATTTAAGAACAAATGTAGACTTCAGCACCATTTTGGCTCTTTGTTCATATAACAGAAAATGTTAG
The DNA here is from genome assembly GCA_907163375.1 of Prostheceraeus crozeri. NCBI lineage: Eukaryota > Metazoa > Platyhelminthes > Polycladida > Euryleptidae > Prostheceraeus > Prostheceraeus crozeri. The sequence goes on from CAJQUW010007813.1 coordinate 26,274, forward strand.
ATACTCCCAGAATTATCATCAAATGAATGAAAAAGATGAAAATTAATATATGTATAAAACTGGCTTATGCATAGAACTAAATTAAGCAAACCACTTTCTTCATGTGGACGAGCTTCAATAATCCCACTGTCATTATTATGTGTGTTCAGCAAGAATTCAGAGTGTATTTTAATGGTAGCTTAGGTTTCATCAGATCTAGATTTGAACCCAGGTCTCATGAACGCAGAGAGCACTTTATCAAAAAGCATCTGCACCGGAAGATCTCAGCTCTCAAATCAAGCAATGTGCAACAGTCACTTAGAATGCATTTCTACTTTTTTTAGAAGCATAATAAATGTACTAATGCTTGTGACTGGAGCAGAGAATCATGATTTCTAAGAATAAAAAATAATTAAATAACATAGTTCGCAGCAGAAATCTTGATAAAGTGAGATATAGTGTATGTCTGAACAGCTTCAGTTATAATCTCACCAAAAGAACATTTCCAGTAAGCTGCAACATTGATCGTTGTTAATAGAATCTGAGAGCGAAAAACAATTGTGACATTATTGTGATCGATGTTCAAGTTTGTTTAAAGTTCTTGAAATCTCCATATTTTGAGCTCAAATCAAAATTTTACTTTCGGTATTAAATTCATTTAACATCACCTTATCCTCTAAATATGTGAGGGTAAATTACCATGACATGAAAAATTATGAAGGGCAATAATTTTAATCTAGTCCTTCTGGGAGTGCAGGATAAATTTCATAGTAATATTCGTGTAATCACAATGGCTATGGGACATTTGCCACAGATTTAGAAGACAATTAACAGGTATTCTATGAGATCAGCAGGGAGGATAATCGTAGAAATCCGAGGCCAGATTTCTACATTTTCTTGCCCTTCTACCTTCTAACATGGCTGTTTTCGATCTTTTACATAGAGCCAAGTGATTCCCTTCCAGCATGGACGTCTGTTGCATCTTACAATGAATGAAATTTGTAAAGCAACAAAAATGCGTGCACGCTTAGAAGAATACACAACAGCTTTATAACAACATTTTTTATAATAATTCATCTTCTTGCACCTACACTTGGAACAAATTCTTGATTGAAATATGATATCGATAAGGTTTGAATTGTGAAAATGTTGGCCTATATGTTTATCGAATGATGAAAAAGTAAAATGAACTTATTGCGACTAACGTTAATCAATAAAGTAAGGAGTGACGATGATCCCTTAGTACCCAAAAAACTTACGTAGTAATGCTGGAAAAATAGTTTTAACCATTTTTAGCCACTTGTAGCCGAAAAATGGTGACAACAGCTGGTGGGGTTTTACTAGGTAACCAGGGTGGTTTTTACCGGCCAACCCTGATTCAGACTCAAAAGATTTATGCTTCAACGAGCAAGGGATACAGGTACAGCAGCCCAACTTGGCTAAGTGTGTTGATTGAAGGATGTATTATGTCGCAAAATATACTGGTGTAATTTTCGAAATGTGTCTTTTTCTATCTCGGGCCGCGAACTTTTCAATCACCCTTCTAAGTACAAATATTTCTGTCCCTTTTCAGCAGAAGTCTGTGGGTCTAAGCACAGGTGTGATTTCATATTTGCTGCATATGTAGATGCTATAGTTACATATTACATATTTCCAGCTAATCACTGGGTCGAATTAGTAAACAATTGCTCAAATTATAGAAAACTTTGTTGTTTTTCTTCAGGTTGGTTATCAAAAAATGCTGCAATTGAGTTACGTAGACAAATTTCTTGACGCAATTCATTTGGAGTTTCGTGACAAATACAGAGAAGAATTGGTTAGTTCCTTGAGTTCACTGCTTTCTCGTAATTTTGATGTGTTCGCTGATAATTATGCCAATGTTCTGCGCGACACTCAGGCTGCTTGCAAATTGGAAGCTAGTCGCCCTGCAAAAATGCGCACCTTCAATGAGTCGCAGAAGTCAAAGAAAACAGTGGCTTCCATGCGCGTTACTCCTTCAGCAGGAACAACGCCAGCCAAACCTTTAACCAATGGTGCCAAAAAACCGACACTAATCCCTGAGAAAGACGAGACAGTGGAAAGTGGTGACCCTAAGACAACCGCAGAGTTGATAGAATTGAATAAATCGCGGATGGAAAAGAAATTCGGGAAAAAAGGAGGTACAGAAAAGAAGTAAGTCATATTCTGATTCCAATGGAATTTAATATAAAATATTTTTTCTTATAGGGAATACCACTAATGCATATTTTGAAATACCATCTGATGTTATGATTTTCACAGTGCATCCTATAGTTATAGGGCACAGCAGTTTTGATCAGTTATATCGGCCATAATACATAAGTTGTCACGTTTTTCCTCTAAATTGCGTTGTATTACATTCTTTATGAATCAAAAAACCAATTATAGAAAATAACTTTCATGTATTCCTTGTAATTTTCAGGTGCTTTGCAAATGTTTATGTACAAAGTATTCATAGAAATTTGGAAGTCTGATATTTGGCATTCAATTTAGGATGGAATAAGTCAATAAAGTGCATTTCGTCAGTTTTTTTTTTAATTATCAGTGGTATTATGAATTTAAGAAAGGGAAAATGTAAAACATCCACGATTGTATTCGTCTAATTACTTGCTCTTACTTATTTTCTGATATGCCGAGATGTTGATCTGTTCTTTGTGAATTCGACAGGGTTCTCTTGAAGTATTTCCTGTTTCACTTATGATATTCATTACAACCCAAATAAGTGATAACCAATACAATCAATAAACAACGTTTTGAGTTGAACACTTCATATTAATTTAATTTGAAATTCTTTTTCGTTAAAGTTCTAATTGTTGTCTTCTTTTTGATAATCACAAGTTCCTGTGTTATTACATTTTGCTGTCATGAATTCATTATTTGAACAAAACATCGATCTACATAATATATGTTTTCAGTGAGATGATTGTCGCTTACTATTGATAAATCTCTTGTTTTTATAAATATTTTTGATTTGTTGCTCAATTTTCAAAGTTGTGTTCATAGAATTTATCACTGAAGTTATGTTAGTATTTGAAGGGTTATGGTAGATGTAAAAGGTATGGCAAGTGCATTGTCACTTTTTGAATTTGATTTTAAATATGTTCCGTTTTACCATCCGAAATAAACTCGTCAGGGTAAGATAGATTTTTAAGGAAGATTTTCATTCTAAAAGTCGGGATTCTCTTCGAGACTTGCGCATATTCTTGAAACAAGATCATACATGATGGCTCTTTTGATATAACTGGGATGCTTGGATTGGAAATGTTGGTACTGCTGAGTAACTGCTGTACTGTTGTTGGTACTGTTGAGTAGCTGTACTTTCATAAAAAATGTATCACGATTTTTTTCATTCAACTTCACAATCAATACATCCAAAAATGAAATTTGTTTTGTGTCCATCTCCATTGTGAATTGCATATTACAGTTCAGTTGGTTGAGAATTTGATTAAAATCTCTTAAATCTCGTCAAAAATCCATGTGATAAAGCAATCATCAAGATACCTCTTCCATCTTCTCTTCACATACTCACAATTTTCTTCGCCCCATAAATTTCTTACTTTTTCATAAAACTAAATGTCTAAGTAGCCAAGGGTTGCATAAGTTGGGGCAACTACTGTACCCATTGCTGTACCTTTAATTTGTGTTTGGTGATCATTTCCAAATGAGAAATTGTTTGTAAACGACAATATTGACCTTTCAATTATGAATTCCTGTTAGAAGCTTTCTATGCCTAAATCGTGAGAAATGTTTGTGTATAAGTTCACAACATCGAATGTCACCAACTATGTTGGCATCATATATCACACAAGAAAAGGAGGTTCAGACCTCTAGACCAGGGGTCGCCAACCTGGGGCCCGCGGGCCATCAATGGCCCGCGTAAGAAGACGAAATGGCCCGCAGGTTTCTACGTTAGGCCCATAAGCTTATCAGCGTCTTCGCATACAGTAGATAGAATATGTGTACTATTCGTGACGTCTTTAGTGTTAATGTTAGTTTATTCGAAAACACACTTTACCACCTTTTATCTTTTATGAGGTTTACTTGATCGTGTGATATGGTGCTTATGCATACACACACAGTTCGAGGTCGTAGAATTTCTATGAAGTGAATGTCTTCGTCACAAATTTCATTTGTCTTCATCACATTGTCTTCATTCACAAATGAATACATCACAGATTTGGTTGGATGCGGCGAGCAGTGACGTCATGAATGCAAGCAAATAGGGAAGTCTTTCGCACGGGTACATTACATTCATTTAATGCGCTTCGAGTATGGCAAGTAAACGGAGTAGCGACGGAATTATCAAGCGTACATTTCTTGATGAATGGCGTTTAGCCTATTTCTTCTGCATGCGTCAAAAGGACAGATGTCCTGTTTGTATCATATGTCATAAGACCGTGACAGAGTGTAAGAAATACAACCTCGAACGCCATTTCAATACCAATCATCGGGGCTTTAACGCAAGGTTTCCTATGAGTGATCATCCATCCAGACAACGAGAGTATGACCGCCTATTTCGTGCCCTAGATGGAATGAGTCAAAGTATGTTTACCGCCTGCTCATCAACAGATCATGTCACTGATGCCAGCTTCCGAATTACTCAACTCATCGTGCGGCATAAGAAACCATTTTCTGATGGAGAGTTTGTCAAAGAATGTTTTCTTGTGGGAGCAGGTGCATTATACAAGTCATTTCACAATAACCAACAGATCATTGAACAGATTCGAAAGATGTCCCTGTCTCCTCAAACGTGTACTCGACGATGTGAACAAATCTCCGCCGATTTATCTGCTCAGCTTCGTACGTGTTTGGCTGCATCACCATACTTTTCTCTTGCTATTGACGAAAGTACCGACATAAGCGACACTTCGCAACTTTTGATTTTCATTCGCTTCTTCGATGTGATCATAAAGTGTGTCAGAGAAGATCTTTTGTGCATGAAATCACTTACTGGAAGAACAACTGGACAAGATATTTGTGATGCTGTTTACGAGGCTTGTGATTCATTTGGACTAAACTGGCAGCATTTGACATCGATTACAACTGATGGCGCTCCATCGATGGTTGGTCGAAAAACTGGTTTCCTTGTTTTATTACGGCAGAAAACAGGTGTCAATTTTCTTGTTTACCACTGCATAATTCACCAGCAAGCTCTCTGCTCCAAATTACGCCGAGGTGACTACATGAATTTCGTTATGGTCACAGTCACAAAAGTGATCAATCGGATTCGCAATAGTTCACTTCAACATCGTCTCTTCAAAACCCTTTTGAAAGAAGTAGAATGTGAATACGGTGACCTGATTTTATATAACCATATCAGATGGCTTTCAAGAGGAACCGTGCTCCAGAGATTCATTGCCGTCTTGCCGCAAATTGAAAAATATCTCAACGACCATGGTCATGGAAATAATAATGACTTTTCTGCGCTGGAAGATAGCACCTTTCGCACGTGGTTAGGAATTCTAGCTGATATGAGCAAGCACTTCAATGTCTTGAACGAAAAGCTCCAAGGCAAAATGAAACCGATATTCAACCTCTACGAGCATGTTACCGAGTTTCGAGGAATTTTGACTTTGTTTAAGCGCCAAATTGAGAGCGATGATCTCATTATGTTTTCGAACACAAAAGCTCTATCAGGAGATGTGCATGAAGCGGCCGCTTGTTTGAGTGATTACCTGGATGACATTATCATCGAATTCGACTCACGATTTACAGACTTCAGCGATCTTGAGCAGGTTTTTTTGTTCATTAAAGATCCCTTCATTTGTTCTCAAACAAGTTCCATTGCTGAGCTTTTTGAAAAGCATTTTGACATCAATAAAGCAGAGTGCGAGTTGGAATTGGTTGGTTTAAAGGCCGAACTAGGACTGAAGCATCAGCACGCTGAAAATGATGCTACTTCGTTTTGGCTGCAATTTGTTCCGGCTCGATTCCGAATCCTTAGGTTAGTTGCAACTCGTATCCTCGTCATGTTTGGCAGCACCTACATATGCGAGTCCGCTTTCTCAAATATGAAATTTATCAAAAATCCTCATCGTTCTCGTTTGACTGATAAGCATATGGACGCCATTCTTCGAATCGCCTTATCAAGTTTTGACCCACGTTTCTCCCTTCTTGTTAGCAATTTACAATCACAACCGTCTCATTGATTACTTGTTTCATTAACTTGTTTCTTATAAATCTCAACTTGTTTTTGTTAAATAAAGGGAAAATTAAATGGGTAAGCCGGCGATTTGCCGAGTTTATTATAGTTAATTAGACTGAAATGCTTTTTCTCACTTCATATTGAACAATTATAACAAAGTTATTATTATAACATTTCCTAAACAGTCATCAAATTCTGAACTTATAACTTATGATAAGAAAGTCCGAGGTTTTTCGCAAAAACTAAAATGAGAAATGAAATACATATTCATATTTTAATGAAACCATCAATCAATTATTTCTATCGAGTGTTGTTTAAATTGGCAAATTCAGAATGAAATACATGTGGATATGTGGCTATGAGCAGGAAACGTTTGTTTTATCATGAGATATAATGATCTAGAAATCTAGAAATATTTCTTGGCCCATTGAGAATTTTGCTGATATACTTTGGCCCGCGTATGAAAAAGGTTGGCGACCCCTGCTCTAGACTAAGTCAGGATATACGAGATTACTTACAGATTTAGATTTATGCATTATAATCGCAGTGATAATTGTCTTTTGAAACAAGTAAACGAATAATCACACGTGCCTAGAAAATAGAACATGAAGTGGAGTTTTCAAAAATTATCACAAATGTAAAATGGAGGTACTGAATAGGTTATGTACCAAAGATTAGTGCTCTAGAATCCGGAAAGCCATCAGTTTGTGAATGACATATGCTCGGTATTATCTCCTTTGTTTTTCTTATGATGGTGAGTGGTGACTGCATGGCAAGTTAAGCAGTCAGCTAAATATCTTCCCGATTACAAATCACTCAATCGATTCGTTGCAATTATTAACACACAGCAGCAATCAATTTATTGCAATCATTCTGTGGCCCCAATCAATTGCGGCCAATTAATTGCATTGTAGCTAATTTTTGACAACCTTTGATTTGATTTATGCCAATCCTGTACAAAATAATAACTAATAATGTGATCTACTTCACTGTCACTAAATTTATTTTGCCATTTTTTAGGAAAAAGCCTGCTGCATCATCTTCTCTTGCTCCTGCTAAGCCTGTTGTGAAGGGAAAGCAAAATCGTAAATGGGACAATGGTGTAACCAAGGAAGAAGCAGCAATGCTTGATTACAGTAACTCACAGGACATACCTGGAGCTATTCCTGCGTCAGACGGCTTCAATAACGATGAGATTGAAACACTACGTGACCAACTCTCGGCTGAACTCGGCGATGTGGAAGTTCCATCCGATGACAGTGAAGAGGAAGATGATGAGGAAGTTCAGCAGCAAGATGCTCCACCGACATCAAAGCGTCGGTAGGTTTTGTAGTTACAGGGGACAAACACCTACCGGTATCTTGCTGACCTTAGACTCGAACTATCCATTTTCAGGCTCTCAATGTCAGGGGACCAATGTACTTTCCCTTGCTCTCATTTCCGGGAGGAAAAGTTGCAATTTTTGGAAGTTGACTCTAAGATTCTGTATTATTCAACTTCCCCACTCTTAATCTTGAACTGAGATTTTGTTTAAGATTCAAACTGAAATATCAAGGCTTGTGGCTTCTAGGAGACTTTGTTAAGTTTGCACTTAGATCTTTGTTAAGATTTAGACTGATTTAAATATCTGAATCGTGGCTTCTAGAAGAATTTATTTGCATCTGTTTTTCCGAGGGGAATTAAGTTACAGCAGACTTTTGTAATATTTTTCCGGCCAGCAATTTAGATTGAGGGAAAGGAATATCATTACACCGGACAGATCATTGCATTCCAATACTTGGGCACAAGTTATCTCTCGTTTGCTCCTTTCTTTTCGGGTAAAGAAAAATCTTACCAAGTATCCTGCGTACAAAAGTGATGGAAACAATTTGAATATTGATTCTCCTGCCATCCTCGTCACCGCAATGTTTCTTCGACCGAATTAGGTGAATTATGTGCATTTCTCGAATGTAGCCACCAATGATCGACCTACTCGATGCATTCTCCTTTGCCAACATCTGGCAACAATCTCTGGCTTCAGATTCGCTCCTGCAACTCATCTCTTTGTGTGAAAGTAAGAAGGATAGTTCCTCTGGGTCATTGGCTGCTCTCTCACTGACTTGCACTCCCTCGATCTCGTACACTTGTCGATGAACAAGATTCAGAAGATGACCACAAAATCAATATGCAAATTTTATACACATAAATATCATAATCACTCAGAAAAATGCGCAAGGATCTTAAGCTAAGTCTGACTAGCTAATGCTTTTGGAAGCGTGTTGCTGCCACAGACTTGTCCTGAGAGAAATAGTGAAGTTGTCAAGTCCTTTTTGATTGTTTTTATTTTGCTTTAGCCTGAGAGCAACTGATGGTGACTGAAAGATCTGGAACTCTCGAAATAGGAGTAATTATTCTGCCTATTCAGTATGCATTTCTATTTTATCCATCCAATAATTCGAACTAATTGTTCTTCTCAAATAATTTTGTAAATTGTATAATCAACAAAATTGATGCTGAAATTGAAAAAGTCATGCCATAACTAAAAATACCCGCACACCATTTTTAAAGGTCCATTAAAATGTAATATGAAAACCCAAACAGTATGGATGAGGGAGGAAAGGAAATCCGATGAGATGGTTTTTTTTAAATTGCAACCCTGATGACGGAAAATATGGGGGATCGAATGAAATTGATGCCGGTATTGTATGCTTTATTTGACCTGAAACCAAATGAGAGTTAGGATTTAGGAATGCACTGAACCCTATATTGCTAGTGCTTTCTGAAGTCAAAAAATCTTAAGGGAAAATGATCACACCACAAAATCTAGGTTCTTCTCAATAATTCTAGATGCACGAATTAATGAGGTCAAAAGTGAGACCTTTGGAAAAATGTGAACCCATTAGAAATTTCTCAAATCCAGATATACATGTACGTGTGAAATGATGACCATTGAGCAATGACACTGCATTTGGCATATAGTTTTTCAACATTAATTCATGCCTTTTGATGTAAACTGAAATCACAAGATAGTTGTGAGGTAGAGCATTATGATAAAATTGCTTTTAATCAGTTTCAAACAGTAACATTTGTCGATCACTGAAATTTATGGTTTTCACAGGTTTGGATTCGGTTTACTGTCCAGCTTTCTACCTGGTGCGAAGACACTCACTAAAGAAGAGATGAAACCTGCATTGGAGAAAATGAAAGATCACTTGATTGCCAAGAATGTGGCTGCGGATGTATCGGAGGAGTTAATCAACTCCGTGGCCACCAAATTAGAAGGGAAACAACTGGGAACGTTCGAGCGCGTTGTTAGCGCCGTTCGTAATGCCTTAGAAGAGGCCTGCTCACAAATTTTGGCTCCCAAACGACGTGTGGACATTTTGAGAGATGTTTTGGAAGCTAAAGCGAGGGGCTTGCCCTATGTTGTCGTATTCTGTGGTGTAAATGGTGTTGGAAAATCTACGAACCTTGCCAAGGTAATTTCGAATTAACGACTCGTCACTAAAACTCGAATTTATATTTCATCAGATTGGTCGAATATTTATTTATTCATTCGATAAAGAACGTAATGATAAAATTCCCATTTTATTCAGAAATATTAGGATAAATATTTTCTTCTCAGGTACTTGAAGGCTCACTTGAACAAAATGAATAATACAGCACAATGCGTTCAAAAAATGACTTGAAAACTAGATCAACATTCTAGTTATTAAAATTACGATGCCATGCTTTATTAGAAGCATTTCGTCTCAACGCATTTTAGTCTGTTTACGATTTAAAGATTTAGTGAGTGTTCGCGCTACTGTACGCTGTAGATCAGGGGTCGCCAACCTTTTTCATACGCGGGCCAAAGTATATCAGCAAAATTCTCAACGGGCCAAGAAATATTTCTAGATCATTATATCTCATGATAAAACAAACGTTTCCTGCTCATAGCCACATATCCACATGTATTTCATTCTGAATTTGCCAATTTAAACAACACTCGATAGAAATAATTGATTGATGGTTTCATTAAAATATGAATATATATTTCATTTCTCATTTTAGTTTTTGCGAAAAACCTCGGACTTTCTTATCATAAGTTATAAGTTCAGAATTTGATGACTGTTTAGGAAATGTTATAATAATAACTTTGTTATAATTGTTCAATATGAAGTGAGAAAAAGCATTTCAGTCTAATTAACTATAATAAACTCGGCAAATCGCCGGCTTACCCATTTAATTTTCCCTTTATTTAACAAAAACAAGTTGAGATTTATAAGAAACAAGTTAATGAAACAAGTAATCAATGAGACGGTTGTGATTGTAAATTGCTAACAAGAAGGGAGAAACGTGGGTCAAAACTTGATAAGGCGATTCGAAGAATGGCGTCCATATGCTCATCAGTCAAACGAGAACGATGAGGATTTTTGATAAATTTAATATTTGAGAAAGCGGACTCGCATATGTAGGTGCTGCCAAACATGACGAGGATACGAGTTGCAACTAACCTAAGGATTCGGAATCGAGCCGGAACAAATTGCAGCCAAAACGAAGTAGCATCATTTTCAGCGTGCTGATGCTTCAGTCCTAGTTCGGCCTTTAAACCAACCAATTCCAGCTCGCACTCTGCTTTATTGATGTCAAAATGCTTTTCAAAAAGCTCAGCAATGGAACTTGTTTGAGAACAAATGAAGGGATCTTTATGCCATGAACAAAAAAACCTGCAGTATCAAGATCGCTGAAGTCTGTAAATCGTGGAGTCGAATTCGATGATAATGTCATCCAGGTAATCACTAAAACAAGCGGCCGCTTCATGCACATCTCCTGATAGAGCTTTTGTGTTCGGAAACATAATGAGATCATCGCTCTCAATTTGGCGCTTAAACAAAGTCAAAATTCCTCGAAACTCGGTAATTCATGTCGTAGAGGTGTGAAAATCTGGGGTTTCATTTCAATGCCTTGGAGCTTTTCGTATTTTCAAGACATTGAAGTGCTTGCTGCATATCAGCTAGAATTCCATTTAACCACGTGCGAAAGGTGCTATCTTCAGGATCAGCGCAGAAAATCTTGTACATGACTTTCTCTCATGACCATGGTCGTTGAGATATTTTTCAATTTGCGGCAAGACGGCAATGAATCTCTGGAGCACGGCTCCTCTTGAAAGCCATCTGATATGGTTATATAAAATCAGGTCACCGTATTCACATTCTACTTCTTTCAAAAGGGTTTTGAAGAGACGATGTTGAAGTGAACTATTGCGAATCCGATTGATCACTTTTGTGACTGTGACCATAACGAAATTCATGTAGTCACCTCGGCGTAATTTGGAGCAGAGAGCTTGCTGGTGAATTATGCAGTGGTAAACAAGAAAATTGACACCTGTTTTCTGCCGTAATAAAACAAGGAAACCAGTTTTTCGACCAACCATCGATGGAGCGCCATCAGTTGTAATCGATGTCAAATGCTGCCAGTTTAGTCCAAATGAATCACAAGCCTCGTAAACAGCATCACAAATATCTTGTCCAGTTGTTCTTCCAGTAAGTGATTTCATGCACAAAAGATCTTCTCTGACACACTTTATGATCACATCGAAGAAGCGAATGAAAATCAAAAGTTGCGAAGTGTCGCTTATGTCGGTACTTTCGTCAATAGCAAGAGAAAAGTATGGTGATGCAGCCAAACACGTACGAAGCTGAGCAGATAAATCGGCGGAGATTTGTTCACATCGTCGAGTACACGTTTGAGGAGACAGGGACATCTTTCGAATCTGTTCAATGATCTGTTGGTTATTGTGAAATGACTTGTATAATGCACCTGCTCCCACAAGAAAACATTCTTTGACAAACTCTCCATCAGAAAATGGTTTCTTATGCCGCACGATGAGTTGAGTAATTCGGAAGCTGGCATCAGTGACATGATCTGTTGATGAGCAGGCGGTAAACATACTTTGACTCATTCCATCTAGGGCACGAAATAGGCGGTCATACTCTCGTTGTCTGGATGGATGATCACTCATAGGAAACCTTGCGTTAAAGCCCCGATGATTGGTATTGAAATGGCGTTCGAGGTTGTATTTCTTACACTCTGTCACGGTCTTATGACATATGATACAAACAGGACATCTGTCCTTTTGACGCATGCAGAAGAAATAGGCTAAACGCCATTCATCAAGAAATGTACGCTTGATAATTCCGTCGCTACTCCGTTTACTTGCCATACTCGAAGCGCATTAAATGAATGTAATGTACCCGTGCGAAAGACTTCCCTATTTGCTTGCATTCATGACGTCACTGCTCGCCGCATCCAACCAAATCTGTGATGTATTCATTTGTGAATGAAGACAATGTGATGAAGACAAATAAAATTTGTGACGAAGACATTCACTTCATAGAAATTCTACGACCTCGAACTGTGTGTGTATGCATAAGCACCATATCACACGATCAAGTAAACCTCATAAAAGATAAAAGGTGGTAAAGTGTGTTTTCGAATAAACTAACATTAACACTAAAGACGTCACGAATAGTACACATATTCTATCTACTGTATGCGAAGACGCTGATAAGCTTATGGGCCTAACGTAGAAACCTGCGGGCCATTTCGTCTTCTTACGCGGGCCATTGATGGCCCGCGACCCCTGCTGTAGATATTCTGAACAGTTACTCAAACGTGAAACCTGATTCTCTTTCCCTGAAAAAAGATAATGGAATTTAATCTCGGTCGATATCAATAACTTGCGATCGGCAAGTTCTTTAATCAAGTGACTTCCTCATAGTTGACAATGCCGCTGCACTGCTGATTTTGGGCATTTTCGACAGTTTCAGTGTCTCGGATGGCAAGTTTATTATTAAATTATCTTTGAAATGTTCACTGCAAAACATGCAGTTAGTGAATGAGGTAATATTGCTCTTTGAATTCGTCCGCACGTTAAAATAATTGTGTGATCGATATGTCCTAGGTTTTCCTTGATTTGTTATCGTTTCGGTAAACATAGAAATAGGAATGCAGACGAGAGGTTTTTTATGATTTTGATAAGGTTAGGTTGTTGATTCTCTTTGATTGAGGCGGTATTAATACAGCATCAACGTTCTCAGTATTGATAAATCTGCCGCTTAAGTCAATACTTAACAACTTCTCTCTAAGTGCCCTGGAGTGGATTTTGATCATTGATTTGAATTAGATATTTGCTTAGTTAGCCTATCTAAGAGCAGACAGAAATCCAACCTATTATACAAATATACCAATTTATTCACAAAGAATCCATTATGCAATCGCACTACATGCACTTCGCATCTTAGGATTCTGTGACAAAATATTTATTTACACATGTATTTGCATTTGTCTATCTTGAAATGTATATTCATTGTGCTGAAATATTTAATTTATTTAATTGTATAGGCCTGTACATAATAACAATAAATCCGAGCTCTGTTAATCACTAATATGTATACAAAAAATAGATAATTTGAATTTTTGCTTTCAGATTTGTTTCTGGCTCACTGGACAGGGCCATCGTGTAATGATCGCCGCCTGTGATACATTTCGTAGCGGTGCGGTGGAACAATTGAAGACGCATGTACGTCGTCTCAACTCTATACATGGATCGGCTGCGCAGCAGATGGTGCAATTATATGAGAAGGGTTATGGTAAAGACGCAGCTGGCATTGCCATGGAAGCTATCAATTTTGCCCGTGATACCAAGGTGGAGGTGGTTTTGGTCGATACCGCTGGTAGAATGCAAGACAATGAACCTTTAATGCGCTCTCTTGCCAAACTCATCCGTGTAAATGATCCCAACCTCGTTCTCTTTGTGGGTGAAGCACTCGTCGGAAATGACGGTGTTGACCAACTTGTCAGCTTCAATCGCTCACTCGCTAATTTCAGCAACTCCACGGATCCTCATCTTATTGATGGCATCGTACTTACCAAGTTTGACACGGTAGACGATCAGGTAAGCCTTTTCTTCATCGTCGTCAATCTGTACATCATGCTTCTCAACTAAGAATACAATATCAAAACAGTCAATCACATCGCTTCACGTGCAATCATTGCGCATTATCAATGAAATTTCAACCACCAGATATGCAATATCAGACTGCTTTTCTGAAAGCACAAATATGAAAAACACGTGTACTACAAGAAAAGCAAGAAGTCAATATAAAATATAGGCCTACGTTCAACACATTCACGGAAGTACTGAATTTCACTTTGATGAACAGAAGGAAATTAAAAGATATCGATCATGTGATTAAGATATAGGGCCCACAACCGATTAAATTGATAATCCTCATAGATAATTGGGCATGAACCGAATTACTAGAAATTTTATTTTCCAGAAACGTAGCACTCATGAGACGGTGACTAGGTTAATTGCTGTGAAATTTCTAGTTCCGTCATTTTTCTACCGAAGTTTCTGCAGTTCAAAATACCGAACTTAGATGCAATTAAAAGTAATGTAGAAAATTACCACAAACTGACCCTTGAGTCACACATTAAGTATGTCAAGCGTGAAATAAAAATCAACGATCGCAAATATAAAGTATGCAATGACAGCCGCAGTAAATTGTCTTGGTTACGTATGTGCATTCTGGATATGATGATACTGGCAGAAGTTAAAAGTAAAATGAAAACTCACACAATGAGACATAATTCTAAAATTTCCAAACTATGGCTGGACCAGAGATTGCCAGCACCGGACTGTATAGTCAATAAAAGCAAATGCGTGCTCTCTCCTATTGAGAATGAGACACTAAGATTTGGTTTAAAAAACAGCATCTCTACTGCAACTCATACCAAAAAAGACTGATAATTTTGGAATAAAGTACCAAATAGAAAAAACCATTACTGCGAATTGCAAAGACAATGAAGAATTATCAGTAACACAGGCGCTAAAACAAGATATCATAGCAACAGTGAACAACTTCGAAAATAATGCAAAAAG
This sequence comes from Prostheceraeus crozeri, assembly GCA_907163375.1. Lineage (NCBI taxonomy): Eukaryota > Metazoa > Platyhelminthes > Polycladida > Euryleptidae > Prostheceraeus > Prostheceraeus crozeri. The sequence goes on from CAJQUW010007813.1 coordinate 41,324, forward strand.
TTAGTACCGCAGTAATACAATTAAAAGGCTACACAGAACACTGACTAATCTAGCAAAAATGAAAAATTTGAAAATTTGCTCATTTGATAAAGGTAACGGTATTGTACTTGTAGATGCTGATGAATACTTCAACAAATTAGACGTAATTATCAATGATACCTCTAAGTTTAAAAAGGTACAAGTACCAGATGACTTAAAAAAGCACCCTACCATTATGGAAGAAGCCAGATTGTATCGATACTTAGTAAAATATGTAAAACGGTACATCACAGAAGATACATACAAGTACATTATGCCATCTGGTAGTGAACCAGCTAAAATGTACGGTACGATAAAAGTACATAAAACTAACGCTCCTGCTCGACCAATTGTCAGTACAAGAGGGTCGTACAATTACAATTTGGCCAAGTACCTCGATACAATTATCAAACAACACATCAATAAAACGTACTTGCTGAGTTCAACAGCTGAATTTATTGACAATTAAAGAAAACAGTCGGTATTTAATAAGAATAATGTCTTAGGGTGGAATGCACATCTTCGTAATAAGTAATCAGCGATTAGTAAATTGATCAATGTTAGTTAATCGAAGATTAGATTTAACTACTGAACAAATGCTTGCCATATGCACATGTCTCGAATTAACTAACGACTTGTTAAGCACGCGCTGATGAAAGAAAGTGAGAGACAGTCAATCAGGATAGCGAGTCTTTCCCCCTATCAAGGAAATCGTGTCTCATGAGTCATGAGTCATTATGTCTTAGAATTGGGTTTGAAAGCGGGCAACGGTTGATCTGTCTCCAATGATTAGCTTGACATTGTACAGAATGAAACGCTGTCACCAAGAAAACTTCACCACGAATGATAAGTTGATCCTATGCGACATATTAACTAAATACAAAGATATCATAGAGAACAAGCGCACGGATGCGGTGGCCACACATAAAAAAATGAAGCTTGGAGGAAAATTGCGGAGGAGTTTTCCAGCCAAAAGCCGCTACCAAGGAGAAGTGCGGATCAACTAAAAACATTTTGGAGCAATTCAAAACGGTTGGCGAAAAAGGAGGTTGCCAAGGAGCGGCCAGAAACATTCAAAACGGGAGGAGGACCATCGCCGCCGTCTATTACTGATGTAACATAGAAAATACAGATTGTTTCATAAAAAATGGATCACCCTTAAACATCGCCTTAACTTCAACTTTGTCGAACTCCGCCAAACTTGAACGAATTTCTCTGAAATTTGGAACATATGTCAGTTGTGCTTACTAATATCATTGTTGGAAATTTCAAGCATGAATATTGAGTTGTTTTCCTGTTATAGATAAAAAAGTAGTAGATAATTTGATCTTCATTTAGCAATGTTACACAAAATCATACCTCACTCTTATAAAATTACATTTGTTTCCTTTGTTATGTAATATGTTGTTCTACAAGCCAAAAGCTATCAAGCAAAACAAAAATAAAGAAAATCGATCAATCAGAGCCAGTATAGTACCATTATTCATCAACAATAATGTAACTGCTACATGTGATTAACTGGACTTCATGTTCCATAGCTTCCTGACTTCGTTGCGGTGGTGTTGGCAGCACTCCTGATTGCTTTCAGCTAGAAATCTATCTCTTACCGGTTGATAACAATACAAAGCACAAATAAACAATAATGAGATCGCATTCACAAAAGGCAAAGTGTCAGTCTTGCTAGAACTAGGTTTTTCTTTGCGAGCTACAAGCAAGCGACTAAATGTCCCTTACACAAATGTGCATCGATGGCATAATGATGATTTTCGACTCTGTCGTAAAGAGGGCTCTGGCCGTCCACGCAAAACATCCAAACGTAGAGACCGCCTAATTTTGAGATTTGTTAAAGTTGATCCAAGTCTCTCGTTAACTGAGATGGCTGCACTAGTCTCGTCTATTTCTAAGTACACTATTCGTAGAAGACTTGTTGAATCGAATTTCAAGAGCTGTAAGAGGCCCTCTCAGATCGAATTATCAGATCAGCATACAAAAAGACGTCTCAGATGGGCAATGAGTCATTGTCACTGGCGAAATCAATGGGATCGGGTTGTCTGGTCTGATGAGGCATCAGTCCGTCTGAAGGATAGTGATGGTCGATTGAGATTATGGATAAAATCTGATCAGGAAATTCCGAGACATTTACATCGTCCCCGGGTACAAGGTGGTGCGACTCTACTGATTTAGGCTGGCATTTGGACCAATGGCCGCTCTGAACTTCACATACAGCAGGGAACCATGAATTCTGAACGCTATGTGAATGTTTTACGAATGAACATTGGCCAAATGACAGATCAACTTGGTGATCCATCGACTTGGTTATTTATGGATGATAATGCTGCGTGTCACAGGAGTAGTACAGTCAACTTATGCAAGTCTCAATTAGGACTTATGACATTATCTTGGCCAGCTCGTTCTCCTAATCTGAATCCCATAGAAAATGTATGGAGTATTCTAAAACGCAACGTTCGTCGTTCACTGCTACCTACAGATGGCGTATCACAACTTACGTCACTGTTAAAAAGAGAGTGGAGAAAGTTAGATCAGTCAAAAATCAACGATATCATCGAATCAATGCCTAGACGAATTGGTAATGTCATTGACAATAAGGGTAGGGCCACAAAATATTAGCTTCTTAAGAACCGTTACTGTATCATAGCTTATGAGATTATATAAGGACATTTAAATATATTAGGGACATGAAATAACATGAAAAATGCTTTCTGTATCATACTTATGTTTTATTTAGTCAAATTTTAGGATGATCCACTTTTTATGAAACGGACTGTAGTATCGCTAATTCCGCAACAAACTGATCCTCTGGAATTTGACTGCGATAGTGATCAGCAAGGTCCGCTCATGAAGTTACTAATCGATGAACTGAACACTTCAGCAAAAGAAAAAGATGACATCCAGTACACGCCTGGTGAAGGTGATGCAATTAATTCTGAAAACTGTGCTCCTCTGACTCCTGTTCGTGAAAATATCCAGGCAGGTTCTCATATTTCAACTTATGAAACCATAACACCGACAACATCAAACATTTCAAGGAAACACTGTAATAGAAAAATACCCCCATTGAAATATTTACGAGATTGTAGTGAAGAATATCACGAAGTGAGGATGCGAGCAATCAGAGAAGAAAGTACGTTTCGAGAGGCTGAACATCGGCTGCGAATGGAGAATTTGAGACTCAAAAATGCGCTACTGAAAGAGAAATTGAAGAGAATGAATTGCGATCTGAACATTTGAGAATGTGCTTTTTGATCAAACTTATTGTTTGCAAGCAGTTTGCAATTTAATTCAAATATGAAGACTCTTTGAATAAAAAAATGGGTTATATAATTGCTACACCGGTTTGTTTTTAATAATTTTTCAAGCTCTTAGACAAACATAAGACGATAAACATAAGGATGGCTCAGTTTTAATTTCAGTAAAGAACTCACTAATTTTTAATTGATTAGAGAGTTTTTTAATTAATTAGGAAAAAACATTCTTAATTGATTTTAGAGCTTTATAATTAATTAGCAAAAAATTTTTAATTTATTTGAGAGTTTCCCTTTCTCACTCAACCTGCGGCCTCAAAGCGGTGAAAGGGTGAAAACGGAGTCGCAATAAGGCTTTGTCGTCTGAAGCTCATGCTTCTTTGGGTTCTACCTTGTCGGAAAGGTTTATTGTCGGCGGTTTGTGACCGTGCTCCGGCTAACTAGCAGGCTCTGGAATATTATTTTTATTTTACTGGTCATTGAATTTATTTATGTTTGATTAATTTCATATTCTTTTTCTCCACGTTTGTTTATTTTAAATGTGTGGTAGGCTTCGGCCGTCCCAATTAACACCACCCCCTGGTTTGCGAGATATGAACAGTCATCAGATGTTTCATGTTGTTGAATCAGGTTTTTGGGCATGGCACTTATTTGGCTCATTTGTGATCGAACTTCCTTCCACTGCTCTCTTTTGCACTTCCCCATTTGTTGCAGGTTAAGGTGTGACAGATCCAACGTATTCACGGCATACGGGCGTCAGGTAGTTCAAGGGTCCCGAACCCACTGGTAATGCTTTGGGAGGCAGGCCCGGTCAACTGCTCGAAAAAAGGCGGTACAGTTCCACTGCCACGGACATGCGTGGGTAGCTTTACTGAGGGGTTTAGCCCGTGTAGCTGTATCCGGTTCCTCTGTGGCCTACCTGACTTGTACCCATTGTTACGGCAAAGGGGTTCTCATTTGGGTTTCTTCAAGCTTTTGCGACATGAACTGTGCCTATAAGTGTCTTTTTTGCGTATTATTTGTTGCAGCTTTGTTGCTATTATTTACGTTTTTTCTGATGCCTTCCAAAGTTTCTTGTATCACTTTGTTGTACAGTATAATTTTCGTTTATTTGATTGATATTCTATGAGAAATTATGAAAATGAGAAAGACACACAAGAAACGTAGTCAAGCCGTCAAGCTCAAAACCCCTCTCAGGATCAGCTTCAGCAACGTAAGAGGACTGAGGTCCAATTACGACGACATCAACATCTTCCTGCAAGGTAAGTCACCAGATCTTCTAGCCCTGTCGGAAACCAGGTTAGATCCCAGTGTGTCATCAAGCGACGTTACTCCTGATGGATACATATTTCACCGGATGGATAAAGCACCTTGTCATGGTCTTGGAATCTATGCCAAGACAAGCCTTCCCTTGAGAAGGCTTCGCAGCTCAGAGGATCCAAGGCATGAGTATCTTGCCTTCATTGCGCCGCTGCAGAAGACCACACTTCTTCTATTTTTCCTATACCGCTCTCCATCAACTAATGCGGATATTTTCAATGTTCTTTCTGACAAGATCGATTCTCTTCTACAAGAGTATCCCAGCGCTGAAGTTGCCGTTTTTGGTGACTTCAACGTGCACAATGTTGACTGGCTTGTGCACTCACGCACCACCGATCTCTCCGGTCAGGCAGCCCAGGATTTCGCTGTCTCTCACAACCTTAGTCAAATTGTCACTTGTCCTACCAGAGTGCCTGACCGAGCTGGGGATACTGGATATCTCCTTGACCTGTTTCTCACCTCAAATCCAACTTGTTTTTCACACAAGGTTACTTCTCCCCTCGGCACGTCTGATCACTGTGTTATCACAGTTTCTGGCAAACAAATTTGCTCCACACCGTCTGCACCCTTCCATAGAACAGTTTATCAATTCTCCAAAGCAGACTGGTGTGGCTTCCGCACTTTTCTTAGTCAAGTTCAAGCTGAGAATTTAATTCTGAGCGAGAACGTCCACAAGTCGGCGCAAGAACTGACAGAGTGGCTTCAGATAGGGATGTTGGCCTACATTCCTCACCGTACTTTCCAAATGAAGCCCCACTCACAACCTTGGTTTACACCAGAATGTGCAGCTGCAACTTGCCAGCGTGACCACTTTTTCCATAAGTATAAGCGTGACAGTAGCGCTGGCAATCTTGAATTGTACAAAACCGCACGTAGATATTGCAAGGAAACCATACATCAGGCCAAAAGCCGTTACGCTTTGTATGTACGGAAATCCATTGCTACCCAAAAGCTTGGCTCTAAGGACTTCTGGAGGATTTACAACAGTGTCACCAATAGGAACAAATCCTCCATCCCAGCACTCCGTCATGCCGAAGTCAGTACTTCTATGGCGACAACCTCAGCAGACAAAGCCGAGCTTCTTTGCAAAGAGTTTGCGAAGAATTCGTCATTAGACGATGGAGGTAGAATTCCACCTCCAATTCCCACGCGCACTGATGAGACAGTTAGTCCTCCTTCAGTCACAGTCCGAAACGTCAAAAAGATCATCGCCGGTCTCGATAGCTCTAAGTCTAGTGGACCAGATGGCATCCCGGTTTCGGTCTTCAAGCATCTCTCACCTGAGCTTTCTCCACTTTTATCTAAACTGTTCAGTACATGTGTATCCACCGGTGAGTTTCCCTCTTGTTGGAAAGTAGCTTCCGTGGTTCCAGTTCCAAAGAAAGGTTCTGACTCATCTCTTCCATCTAGTTACCGTCCTATCAGCCTGCTTCCAATTGCTGGCAAGATTTTTGAAGCAGTGATTAACCAACACATTGTTAACTTCCTTGAAACTCAGAACCTTCTATCAGAAGAACAGTATGGCTTCAGGCACTCTCGATCAACTGCAGATCTTCTTTCATATGTCACTGAACATGTGAGTCGTGTCCTTGACAGACAAGGTGAGACGAGATCAGTTGCCTTGGATATTTCCAAGGCATTCGATAAAGTCTGGCATCAGGGACTCCTTATGAAGCTCAAGTCCTATGGAGTTGCTAATCAACTCCACAAACTTCTTGCTTCTTTTCTTAGTGACCGGCAGATATCTGTCGTCTTAGATGGCCAAAAGTCTTCCACCAAGTTTGTCAATGCAGGAGTTCCTCAAGCGTCAATTTTGGGACCCACTCTTTTTCTGCTGTACATCAACGACCTCCCAGACTGCCTAGTGAGTAAATTGGTGATGTATGCAGATGACACAACACTCTTCAATTCCAATGAGCGACTCGCTAAGAACACTCAGCAACGTCAGCAGCTATGCGACGTTCTTAATGAAGACTTACGCAGGGTCTCAGAATGGGGCGCCAATTGGCTTGTTTCCTTCAATCCTTCAAAAACTCAGAGTATTCTGCACTCACGACTTAAAGGAGATGATGATCATAGCATTAAGATGTCAGATAATAGGATCAGAGAACAAGATTCCATCTCCTTCCTTGGATTGGCGGTTACGAAGGACTTGTCATGGAAACCGTACATCCAATCCATTAGCAAGCAGGCAGCTCAACGCATTGGTAGTCTCTATCGTGCCAGCAGCTATCTTCCATCACAGACTGTCTGCTATCTTTACAAGTCCACTATTCGTCCTCTGATGGAGTATTGTTGTCATCTGTGGGCAGGCGCCCCACAAACGCATCTTAACCTCCTTGTACGGGTTGAGAAACGTGTCAAGAATCTCATGGGTGAAAAACTTGCTAGCAAGTTGCAGCCGCTCTCCGTCAGACGGGATGTTGCTTCACTCAGTCTCTTCTACAGGTACTATTTCGGTAGAAGCAGCTCTGCAGTAAATGAGTGCGTACCCAAACCTAAGATCTTCTCCAGAAGCACACGCAGAGCTAATGCACTCACATGCTATCATGTGAGCTTAGAACGCGCACGTACTGTGAGTCGCTCGAAAAGCTTTTTTGTTCGCACGGCACAGCTTTGGAATCAGCTTCCCCAGACCACTTTCCCTGACCAATACAATCTTGATACTTTCAAGAGGCGTGCGAACATGTTTCTGATGGGGACAGTTTAATCAGATTAGAAGATCTGTTTTTTTTTATTATTATTTATTTAAAATAATACAATTTTTACTTTTAATTGAGTAACCCCTAGCTTCGTTCATGCTCATAGCTGTGCTAGGGGTGAAAATTCAGTAAAAAAAAAAAGAAGAGAGTTTCCTAGCGGCGGTCTAAGCACCGTATTGTTCTCTGAATAGTAAGGTTCTAATACCATTTTCTTATTGGAGGGACTCCATTAGGCCTCAGCCACACCCGAGTTGGACATGGCTAAGCTTAGGCCGGCTATTGTTAGACATGGCTGGGCTGGGCCGATATTTGGATAGACAGAAAAATATGTTATTCATTATGAAATAATTTAAATTGAGTAAAAATGATTATTCAATTATGCACAATAAATACGCTGGACCACTGAAGCCTTCAAAGCTGTGTTGATAAAGACGGAGACAAAGTGATGAACAAGTACAGACGTATACATGTCCATGGGATTGAAGCGTTGCTGCCTCGCTGATGGTGTTCAGTGAGTTTATAGAACACCAACAAAGAACCTAGCATATTTAGGTTTTGATGACAAATAATTGCAATTAATTGATTGGTGTTGCCAAATAGCTGCAGTAAATCGATTGCTTTCGGATGCCATCAAAATTGATTGCTCGGTCAATTTAATTGCAATTAATTTTTGATATCTTCTGGATCCCTCCAACAGCAAAGTAAGTTATTATTATTTATCAGATATTTTTGGAAAATATAACAGGAAAGTACTGAAGACGATAATATCAAAACATCCATTAATTGCATAAGTGCAAAATATATTCGATGAAATCACCACATCAATGAAATATACGATCTTACAATTTAACATACCTCACGTGAATGACATAGAATATTTCTACCACAAGTAGTTCAAAAGTTCAATGACGAAAGTATTGTTGGATAATCTCCCTTCTGAAAATACTCCCTGAACTGCTGTTATCGTCAAGATCCACGTTGTGTTCACTGTTGCTATTATCATTTGAAACATTTTCATTATCATTGCCCTCTTCCAAAGGGATTTTCAACATTTTAGCATAATTATGAAGACATGCTGTTGCAACAGCGACTTTCTGCGAAACAGAAAGCTTTAAACGTAATTTCTTTAAACATCGAAAACGCTGCTTCCATTGGCCAAAAGTTCTTTCGATAACGTTTCTTGTTCGAACATGATCAGCATTATACCGTTTTTCGGCATTGCTGGTAGGATTCAATGCAGGAGTCACTAGATACTTACAACATGGGTAAGCAGAATCTCCAAGTAAAATCCCATTCAATTCATTAGTTTCTAGTCTATGGCACAGTCTACTATTTTCAAAAATAGTTGCATCATGTGTTGCCCCAGGCCAGCGGCAAACCACATCAGTAAAGTAACCGTCTGCATCACTTACACAGTGGGTATTCAATGTAAAATATTTTTTACGGTCCCTAAAAAGTTCTGCGTTGTTCCCACCTGGAGAGATGATTGGTATATGGGTACCATCGATAGCACCGATGACCAACGGTATGCGAGATCGCTTCGTGAATTCACTCTTGATGGAACTCAAATTCTCAGAAAAGCCAGTAAATTTTTTATGTTGTTGTGCTATCACTGTTGAGACGTTTGAGACGATTCGTGATATTGTTGATTGATGAGCACCAATTAAATCGCCGTTTGTAGTTTGAAGGTTTCCTGTTGCATAGAACCGTAGAGCAGCACATAATTTTGACAGACTATCAATGTCAATGTTTCGATCATATGGCTCGCTAAAATCACCGAGTATAGAGTGTAGATTACGAACATTGTCTTTCGTAAATCTGTAGCGAAATTCAAAATCATGGTCGTCCAATTCCATTGGATTGAACCGGGCCATATCGTAGTCGTGGTAATAAAAATATTGGTCATATATATCATCCATGAGTTCCGAATATCCGCAGTTAATTCACGAAAGTCAACGATTAACTTTAACAAGAGATCACTACGTCAAATCGAATGTTAGCTAACAGACAGCGTTGATGCGCATACAATGGAAACTGCAGTTAGGAAGAGCCAATCAGATCATTAGTTAAGAAGCAAAAGAATTCGATAATCGTTGATTAACTAATCGATTGTTAAAAATCTAATTTTGACATGTGCATAAGAACTTAATTTAACTTTAGATTTAACAGTTGATTAGCTCTTAATTGTGAGATGTGCATTCCACCCTTAGTGAGTTTTGACGTGGAATCACTGTTTACCAATATACCTGTAGATGAACTTATTAACATAGCAGCTAACCTAGTATACAGAAGTAATTCAAACAACAAACCGCGATACGGTAAAGATGTTTTCATATAACTATGTAAATTTGCTGCACAAAGTAGCTTTATATACAAAGCTGCACAGGTAGCTTTATACAATGATAATATGTATACTCAAACAGATGGAGTTTCGATGGGTTCACCGTTGGCACCAACGCTTTTCAATCTCTTCCTAGCAGAATTAGAACAAGGTTGGGTGGGAGAACAATTCTCGCCCCTGTTCTACTCCAGATATGTAGATGACTGCATATGCGTATTTGATAACGTAGACAAAATTCACAAATTCCATGAGTACCTAAACAGACAACATCCTAACCTAAAATTCACCACTGAAGTGGGCAACAACAAGTTACCTTTCCTAGATGTATTCATTAACACCGAAGATACTTTACAAACTTCCATTTACCGTAAAGATACGTATACTGGCCTCTTATTAAATTATAATTCCGTTTGCCCTAGGCAATGGAAAGTTGGACTTATTAATGGGATGTTACATCGAGCATATACAGTATCAAACTGCTGGGAAATGTTTCATAACGAAGTAAAAAAACATGACTAGCATTTTTCAGAAAAACGGCTACCCACGGAGTACAGTAGAAAAAAAATTGTAGGTAGCTTCCTTAACAAAAAGAATACAGTGATTTCCAACGGGCACAATGATACATGTACGAGTACAGCAGATGCACATGTAAATTATACAGTACTACTGTATATTGGTCAACCATCGCTTACATTACGGAATAATTTGATGAAAATATACAAAAGATACGGTATCAACTCTAAGATTGTATTCAACACTGCGAAAGTAAAATCATATTTCTCTTTGAAATGCAAATCGGGACCTTTGCTGAAGTCTTGTGTGGTCTATGAATTCACATGCTTGGGTGATCCAAGCAGCCAATATATTGGCAAAACCAAACGAAGACTCCAGCAAAGGATCGAAGAGCATAGAAGTACAGATACAGCAGTTTACAAACATATCAATACATGTAATCATTGTACGTATGATATAAGTAATCAATTTCGCATAAGGTATAAAGGTAACAGTAATTATCATATAAATGTTGTTTTGTTTACAAGTGTTGTTAAACAGTTGGTCGTTCATCAATTTATTGCATTTTTGTAAAGTTCTTTCTGTTTTTCGGTATAATTGTTTTCCCTGTGATCTAATACTTTGAAGGCGATGTTAGAATACCATTTTACAATATAATATTGATTATTTGACAACGTTTCGGACCTGAAAACTCGGTCCATTTTCAAGTACAAAGAAGTTATGAAAGCATTTAAAATTCATAAGTTACAACATATAAAAATATCACTATTATCAAATAACGTTTAAATGTCTAGTTAATCCCATATCTCTTTTATTTAGTGTGGGATTTCTTTCTTTGATTAGAATGGCTTCAGCGATCTGCAACTTTTTGTTTGTTGCAGATCGCTGAAGCCATTCTAATCAAAGAAAGAAATCCCACACTAAATAAAAGAGATATGGGATTAACTAGACATTTAAACGTTATTTGATAATAGTGATATTTTTATATGTTGTAACTTATGAATTTTAAATGCTTTCATAACTTCTTTGTACTTGAAAATGGACCGAGTTTTCAGGTCCGAAACGTTGTCAAATAATCAATATTATATTGTAAAATGGTATTCTAACATCGCCTTCAAAGTATTAGATCACAAGGGAAAACAATTATACCGAAAAACAGAAAGAACTTTACAAAAATGCAATAAATTGATGAACGACCAACTGTTTAACAACACTTGTAAACAAAACAACATTCTACCAAAATACACTAATTTTCGCTTACACTATCATATAAATGTTGTAGAAGCTTTAATGATAAAAGAGTATCAACCTAAGATCAATTACACTGCAGATTACAACGGTATGTCATACCTCCTAAAGATTTTTAAATAAATAATTGTTTTTCCTACTAGCTTAAATTCTTGCAAATTCGTGTAATGTGTTTTGTTTTGTCATTGCTTCAGAACGCTAATCAGTCAATTCCGTCATTTTGTCTTTTAAATTTCTTTAGCACCACGTTCTGGTAAAATCCACGAATGTAGTTGCTTGCAGCGTGCTGATGTGGGGTTCCCGCCAACGTAATCACTACGTCCTTTGCGGATGCGTGGGGTAGAGGGTCCCTGCTGTTTAAGCGTCTTCTCGCATGTGGATGTGAAGGAGTTCCGCACCTCAAACTCTGTGCTGTCTCTGCGGGTGTGACGTGAATTGGCGTCATATAAAATAATTGAATTAATGATAGTAATTTGACTTTATTTCTGACCGTACGCATAAGTGATGTGAAATTTCGATAAATATTCGTAGGGTAATCATCAACTTAATGTATTTAAAAATTTAGTTAATTAAAAAATGATAACACGGATTAAGTTGAAATTGACGCTACCAACTACCAATACGCTATCCTCCCGACTGCACTCGCTTGAATAAATCGAGTCCAATTATGTCGCATCGGAAGCGAATTTGCACCTTATTCAATAGGCCAGGCCAAGAGTACAGTTCTTCGCTGATGCTATGAAATCTTGCTGATAAAAGTGATGTCGGCGATTCTGAGGAATGCATAGTGATTAGAAAGATAGATGCATTTAATGGTAACAGTCCATTCAGACGAGAAATTGATAGTCTGATAATTCATCATTTAACAGTTAATAGTGAATTGTAAAAAGTGCCAACAGGATGTTCTGTGAAATGGAGGCTGGATGATAGTTCTGACAATATTTCAATTTCTGAGAAATGTGATGCATCAGAATTACTGTCAGTTAGCATTTTGGCACTACTACAATGCCACAGAATTCGAATGATTCTGCCTGCCGCAAAAGCTGCGTCAATCGTTGCAGAGCGTGAATATCTATCTGTGGCGGATTCCTCGCATCCGCGGCTATGGGATTAAATCTGTAATGTGAGAGGATTTCTGTCTACATAAAAATAATCATTCATATTAAATTTATCAAATCTCAACAGGTGTAACCACCACGAGACATGCTTCGCCTTTCGGGCTGTTGGGCCTCATTAGTCGTGGGTAGGTATGAACCAACGACATTGGAGCTAGAGAACGTGTAAATATACCCTCTAGCCACTAGGCCACCGGACCATCTGTTGAGAGCGTGAATTAGCCAGGAAGGCACTGCTTTGACGCAGGCACGTGGAGGGCGGATTGCATTCTACAATCACGTAATACCGCATCCGAGATTGAGGCGCTTCACTCAGGCGCTACTCACTACATGTTAAGACAAGATGCGGTATTAAGTGATTGCAGAATGCAATCCGCCCTCCACGTGCCTGGTTAAAGCAGTGCCTCCTGGCTAATTCACGCTCTCAACAGGTGGCCTTGTGGTTAGAAGATATGCTTGCACGTCCTCCAGCTCCAACGTTGCTGGTTTAAACCTACCCACGACTGATGAGGCCCAACAGGCCGAAACATGTCTCGTGGTAGTTACATCTGTTGAGATTTGATAAATTTATCAATTGCCAGTACTTGTCTTAACATTCAGATAAATGTACTAAAATGTCAACGTGTTATTGACATCCCATGCTTTCAGCTGTGTTTGTAGATCGCAAAATTAATGTGACAAACTCTGATTGTTCTGAACATTTGTATTACCTATCTTGAGACAAATCGACCCTCAGGCAATATGCGTACCGAGTCATCAAGAACACGAGTAATATGCTAATTATTCTGCTGAGTTAATACTGCGCCTTAATTCGACGATGCACAATTTATGTTTATAAAGCACTGTTGCACCTTCTCTTGTCAGTGCTTTCCCTCCATTGCTTTTTCTGATTGGGGGGGGGGAGGTTCTTAAGTATGGCTGGTTACAATTTCCTCCGTAGAAATACATAAAATAAGTGATACGAAATAGCCTATTTTTCTCCTTCCATTATGCTTTACCTTACATCTCAACTAATATTCAAACTGGAGAAACTATGCCTAGATGTCTATGCTTGTGACTGTTAAGAGGATTTATTAAGTGTTTGTACTTACATTTCATCCAAGATGTAAAGTGCTATACCATTATTTTCCTATCTTGTGATAATTGTTTACAAACCTACAAATATTTGACCTTCCATGCTAGATAGGTACAATCCTACCGGTGATCCTTATGAGCGATTAATTGACGTCAAACAATTCACCAAGTGAAATGCTCATTTTCAGCTGTGGTTCTCTCACCAACGGAGAAATGAAACTTGTAAATTCACACAAGTTAAATGTGACGTTGAAATCAAACGCTTGTAACTAGCGATTGTGACCACGTGATTATGGAAAAATAGTCTCTAGCATCGTGCTTTTAATCTTGCAATAGCATCTTCATGGTACTCACTTGCAAGACCCTATCCCAATTATTCTCAGATGATGAGACACATTTTAATGAAACGTACATTCATGCACGCACACTATCATATCTACCAGTGCATTTGCTTACTAATAACGAATGCAAAAATGTGTGAACCACGCATGGCCTAGTAGTACCGGTGTCGGTATCGCGAAAAAAAACAGAAAATCACAAAAGTATGTACCTTTTCCATTTTAATATATTGAAAGGATGTGTATTGTGTTGATTTTGTGAATAATTGAGTTGCGTAACACGAAATTACTCGTCATTACATTCGTCGAATCACCGCATACGTTGGCGAGCTGTGAACGACCGGGAAAAACGGATATCAGTTTACATAATTGAACATATGAGAAAACTTGGAATCATTTGAGAGCACATTGTGAGTTGAATAATATATTTTAGATATGCCATCGGTCTGTGGTGATAGTGTATAAAAAGAAAAATGGCGACTTTTCTGAGACATTTATTTTAGATTTATTCCCAAATTTTCGGTGTACACCTTCTTCTGGGGAAGCAAAATTGGGAAAGAGGCATTGAATTATATTTGATGATATAACCTCGTGTGAAGCTAGATGTTTCAAGATATTATCATCAAATATAATTCAATGGCAAATTTTACATAGAAGAATAATCAACACATCAACAAGAGGAATAGTAGAAGAAAAAGAAATTAAGAACAGACCTCAACAACAGCTAATTAATTTGCAAAATAAGACATACATGTAACTAATCGAATATCTCAATTTTTTTCAAAATATTTATATGTACAATTGCATTACATGAGTAGACCTACCATAGAAGGTAGATTTGTGGCAGAACCCTAGAGGGTAGAAGGTAGGAACCCTAGCTAGCATATTTTCGCTATATAGGGCTCTCTGCCTCTGAGAGGTTTCCCATTTGCCGCATGCATTTATACTATAGAAAAATTATGTCTTTTCCATGCAATGATATCTTCAGCTACTATTTTTAAAATGTTTTCGTAAACATCCGTTGAAATGAATTGTCTCCTTTCCAATTTTGCTTCCCCAGAAGGTGTACACCGAAAATTTGGGAATAAATTCAAAAAACGGACTCAGGAAAGTCGCCATTTTTTATACACACATTGTGAGTTTTCTAGTTGTCATGAGGTTATCGCTCATGGCAAACATCTGCAAGAGACACTACATTACTACAAATCGCATTCGATGGCCTCCAATCTTTCTTTTCGTAAATATGATTTGCTCTACTGTATTAACAGTCACGAAAATAACTTTTTGATGCACTTTTCGCACTGTTTGCAGGTTGGAGCTGCTATTTCCATGACGTACAGTTCTGGCCAACCGATAGTCTTCGTCGGCACTGGACAAACGTACACAGATCTGAAGCGCCTCTCAGTTCCCGCAGTGGTGAAGTCATTAATGAAGTGATGGACATTTTTGTTGTCTGGTAATTGTCAGAGGTTTTGTCGGTCTCATTTCACGTATCATTTGAGTATATTGAGAGATTAAAATGTCGTCTATTGATCGGTCTTTTTTCTATCTCAACAGGTGCGATTGTATACAATCAAATATATGAAAGGGAAAATGGCAGCAAAAAATACATGCATGTCAGGGTTGTGTGGGCAATTATTCCATGTGAAATGGGAGATGGAATGGAGAAATCAGATAAACCATTTAGAGTCTTTCTATATCAAAATTGTCTGATCTTTTCATCTCTGGGGTCGATCAGAACATATTTTGATCCTAAACCATTATATTTTTAGATTTTATGATGGTCCTTGAGAAGTCGTGATTCACATGAAATATAGGCCTGTCAGTCAGAATATGTCAAATATTCATAGCTCTTTTTAAGTAATTGCGCTTAAGATAATGTCATCTATCACACGTTACTATGGTGGCAGTTCAAGTTTTAACTATAAGCATTTACTTTCCAACCAAAGTCATGAAAAGTAGGCCTACAGTATAAAATTTCCAATTTAACGTACGAATGCAAAAAAATTTTCAATTTGAAAATATTGAATTGACCGATTTTCTTCAAAATTGGGGATAGCTTATTCCCTTAAAGACATATATACAAAGTATACCTACAAATCTATGTCATCCGTACATTTCGCTGTAAAACGACAGCATAATTGTATAGCGTACGCATCCTATGAACGATATTATAGTCCTATCCAGAAACAACTTGCAGCAGCACTAGGACAAAATAATTCCGTGAAATGAAAATCTAAGACATCAGGTGAGTGGCGATGATCGTTTAATCGCTGCATGTAAACTATGACGGAACACTTCGATTTCCTCAATCAATTCACCTAGAGTGAGAGGCGTAGCCAAAAAAGCGTCCAATTTCATCGTTGCTTCATCAGCTGATGGCTAGCCATCAAAATTCTGCATTTTACCGTCATCTTCTGAGTATGTGTGTCTCCATCAAATCCAGCTGCACTGCTATGCGGAAATACGATGACCAACCTATCGAATTTGAAATTCATTCTTTAATAGATTCTGAGCTAAAGACGGGAACTCAAATCACCCATAGCCTACCCGATATAGTCAGCTGCCCATTTTAGTTTTCCCCTACCTACTATAAAAATCCATTGGACATGAGTTTAAACAAAAACTGTATGAGAACGGCTAGACTGCATTGCCTGAGATGAACGATTTTATGATGATGCAAGTAATGTTGACATATTTTTTAATTATGAAGAAAAATCATCACAGTTGACTTTTTAGTGCTTAGAATTCTGCAATGGAGAATTGAATTAATAACTTTTGGACTTACATGCTATCATAGACTTGGTTTGGCTATCTCAACCTTCTCTCGAAGTGATTGAGAGATGAATTTTTGCCAGTGGTAGGGTAAAATCGTTTTTACACCATCCACATGAATTGTGTGAGGCCGTTTTGTAAATCATGCGAACAAAGTATGATGTATTCTAGGCCAGGTGCTGTCTCTCCTGACGCACCGCCGGTGACAGAAACATACAGACCTACAGTTACCAATGGTGGAGACACTATTATAGAGTGGATGTGTTGTGGACATCGCACTGGTCTAACATATCCCAGTAAGATCTCACAAAAATCCGGAACATCGTGAAAACCCGATGCCTTGGATGCATATAGTTGAAATGCTTAATTTTGTTGAAAATCCAGATTTTTGCGGTGAGTTGGGAACCCTGGAATACCCCTTGCACTCAATGTACTTTCATTAGACGTGGTACATTGTCTTTTGTCTATCAACAATTGCTGATGTAAGTAATGAGTTGATAGTCATGAAATTAGATTTGCTGCAACTCACTTATACAGACATACTGTACTATGCTTATAACCAAAAACGCATTACTTGTGAAAATCAGCTTTTACTTAATAAACAATTTTTGTTAAGTTACTAGTGGATGATGCGATCTCAGTCAACCGAAGTCATACATAAGGATCTAAAGGTAGTTCGACACAAAGTATGAAAGTATCTGCTTATGCGGAGGCTTCCGGAACGCACTTATTAATTCTGAACTCGTGTTCACGGATTTGCCATAACCATCTTCACGAATTCTGAAAAAAATAAGACAGTGATGTGTATTAAAGTCTCCATCAATTTAAGTGCAGAAATGTAGCACAAAACAACTCAACAAAATTGAGCAGTGAAAAATGAATTATTCACTTAACTGACCGATCGCCATTCATTGTGCTTTCAATTCTCCCGGGTAAATGTTTTAGATCAGGGGTGCACAACATACCGGCCGCGGTCCATATCCGGCCCGTGAAAGATTTATTTGTGGCACGCGAGGTCAGTATGGGAACGCCTCTGGAATATTCGTAGATAAAGTAGGTCTATAGTTCAGGAAGCATGAAATCCAAGGTCCAAGTTCTCAAATCTCACCAGATGACTGTGACCATGGCTCTTAAAGTCTCAAATAGCTACTCTACCTAGTCACGATGGCTCTCAGTGTGCATTGCTTCTTGTTTACTAGACATAGAGCAAATACGCTCTTATCGCTGTCGCATCATGCATCAATTGAACGCGTTAGTGCCAGTCTTAGTACTATTTTATGACTATTTGTGATATTTATGTCGCCGGCGAAATTTGAAAACTTTAATTATGCAGGAAATTCTTTTTAAATGAAAGCAATATTGGTAATTGAGATGTATAATTATATAAGGATTACGCGCAACTGGTTTTGAAAACCTGCATTCTTTGGACTCTTCACTCGAAACTATATTGTCCTAAACTTAAATCATTCGCAAATAATTTATGAATGAAATTGAAGCTCGACTGTATGCGTTCGGTCATACTTGGTGAATTGATATAGAAAATAAAATTACTGCTAAACGCCGACCCAGGTAAAAGAAAGCACGATGTGTTCGGTACGTTTCGTAAACCTTCATCAACCGATAAAAAAAATAAAAATAGTTCAGTTGATAAAGGTTTACGAAACGTGCCGAACACATAATGCTTTCTATTACCCGGCTCGGCGCTTAGCAATAACTTTATTTTCTATGAAATTGAAGTTCATATTAACGACAATTGCATTGTTAAGTATAAATGCCACCTCCAAAATTACACAAATCAAGGATGAAAAATGAAAGTGGCCCACCAATATTTCCCTAAAAAAAAATTGGCCCTCGACGAAAACAAGTTGTGCACCCCTGTTTCAGATCATGAAGAAAACTGATTTTTGAAAACTCTTAGTGGCTTTTGGTATCTAGCGTCCTTTTGGGTCGATAGTCACGTATTTATTTATTTATTTATTATACGAACAGATTCAAGTGACATTTATGTCCGAAGACTTCAAGGGCACTTTCTACAGTGAAACAGTCATCAAAAGTCAAAGATTAAGGGTCAACAGGACAAGGGAAGCAGAAGAAGCAGACGTAGCGTGAACTATCGACGCCAAAAGCCATCAAGGGTTTTTGGAAACATATTTCGTGGCAAAATATTTTTTCACCGGATGTGGGGCGCATTGATAGCCAAAAAATCGCATAAACGCTTCACTAAATTATAATACGAAAAATTTGCGTTAGCATCATGGGCTGTGTTCAGCGATAGCTTTAAAAAACATAAATCAAATGTAGTGCTGCATGCATACAACACTGTATACAACATCAAATATGAAAAATACAAAAATGTTTTCACAAGCTCCTAAATCAAGTGTTTTCATGTTTGTCGGAAGGCACAGAAGCATGATACTAATTATTATAACCACAGAGATAAATTGCTTTGTCTGCTTTGTTTGGTCTAGAGATGACATTTTAGTACTGATGGTCACGCTTATAACTAGTCCCGAGGGGCAGAAAGATCCATTTTCCATCGAACGTAATGCAAATTCAAGCCTGAATTCTGACGGAATAAATCATTGACACCGCAGTGAACTGCACGCAGTGAGTAAATTTTGATCGTGAGGAGGCGAACGATGTGAATAATTTTTCCATTTGATGAATTTATCACGGCGAAACATTGAGTCAAAGATAGGTACGATTGACTTGGCAAGCGTTCAGTCTTCAATGTGATAACGCCAGCTCATGTGTTCCATAATGCAGCTTTCCCTACGCATTGCGCGCGCTTGGCTAATCACGTAAGCCAAAGGGAGACAGCCATTTCCTCATTTTACTACAATCGCATACAATGACTGAGATAGAATCGCGTCACTTGTAGAGTAACAGCGACAGACGAATCCATCTCTGTAGTTATAACAAATATATGAAGTATAACAGAACAATAATTAGTTCAAATTACCTCGCCTACAGACTGAAGTCAATTTGTTTGACCGGCTGGGATATGCATTTCATCGGAATCGGTTAAGGAAACAGACGTCACTACACTTTTACCACAATAAAAATCCATATTCAGCTTCTTTTTTTACAACTCGATTGCCCTAAAACTCCAACTACATGTATATTTATGAAGCTCCGTGCTCAAATCGTATTCCATATCACAAAATTATAAGTAAGATATTCTACTGCCGAGTCATCACTCTCATGACTCAGCAGTAGGCAACATGCAACCAGAAAAATAGAGGAACACAGTTGCTATTGATGCCATTACTTTGCTAGTGAAATGTCAACAAACCGTAGATCAACAAAAAGCATCTATAGACATAATTAATTCCGACTCAATGAGCTACAACTATGTCAAAACATTTGTATTTATGAAAATATAATAGAGAAATATAATAAACTTTATATTATACATTGATTTCGTCACTGCTTTTCTGGAACTTATTCAATACGTAAGAGCAAACATCGCTTTCGGCCGATTGCTAGGTGAGACCAAATGTAATAAAAATAATAATGAAGACATTTATTCACGATATCGGCCCCAATAATTGGAATCGTAGGGCCCACAAGGAAAGTACAGCATGCATAACAACTGGTCAACTTTAATAGCTCAACAAAAATATAACACTAAGGAAAATTTCAAAGTCAAACAAGACCACGTGCGAAAATCAAAATGCATATAGAGAGAGAAAAAAAGAATGATCATTGAAAGCCTATTAAGACTTTTAATTGTTTTAAACGAACGAAATTTTTGGTGACTTAATTATCATATTGTGATGTCGTCTAATTACACGATTGAACATTTTTAAACGTTTAGAACAGTTTTAAACGAACGAAATTTTTGGTGACTTAATTATCATATTGTGATGTCGTCTAATTACACGATTGAACATCGAACCCTTCATCTATAAAGGGCAGAATTTAGCATCTGACATCGTGTGTTGATGATGTACAATATTCAAATCAGTATGTTGGAAGCTTAAGTCAAGTTACCAACATAAATTCTGGAATTCTGTAAGTTGCATTGTCTCATTGATTACCAATTCCACCTGTCACCACACATGATCATGGCTGGTACGCTTTGCAGCAGGCTGCTCTGTACTTATGTAGTCTTACAATGCCATTTAACTACTACCTAATATAGCCATTTATGGGACTCGCCTTCATATAACTTCCTGGTTTCAATGCGATTGTCTAGCATTTGCACAAACGTGGCTCGATACCTCAATGAATGAAAGTGCAACCGACGAGATAATAGCTTGTGTCCAGTTGTTTTCATTTGCATTCCAGTTCTACGACACAACGCATTTATGTCATGGCTGTCAGTAACGTCACAGAACCAGCGGAAACAGTTTCCGCGTTCAATTCAGCCATAATCAATGTTATGATTATGACATTGCAAATGTGATAATGATGCACTAGTTATGAAACAGTTTATTCGCAAGATCGCCAAGGCTATAAGGCATGGTGTCATCAAGTGAATGATTTCTACATCAAATCTACTATTGCCATTCAAAAAATCATCAAAAGTGCAGTGATATAATATAAAGAGAGCATACATGTTACTGAATTACAAGGCAATACTTCTCAAAATTTCTAACATGTGAATTTCTCATCCAGCTTCTTTCTATGTAATGTAAAATACCGTCATAAAAATGAGAAATCGCTTAAGAAAGCAATGACACGTTTTGTTTCTTTCGTCATGAGCATCTGCAGGTACAGGATTTGAATAAAATGACCGCCACCAATGATCAGACACTCTTTGAACTGAGTTGACTATGTATGTTTTCTCCAGCCTCATGTGTCACTGACAATTATTAACTTAACGGTTGCGTTTGGTCAGGGGTTCAACCACCTAGGTTGACAAATCTATAATAGTCTGATAACCCTGCGTACAGAGGGACTGTTGTTGGTTACAGTTAGCGCAGACCTACACCCCGTCATGTTAAGTTTTCCGAAACAGCTCGATTTTCCCGACTAGGATACATTATACTCGTATATTTGCTTGTGCTTAAATCGTCAATGCTTCATTTATGGAAATGAATTAGAATTCACCCTGATAATAAAAGTAACATACTTCTGTCATGAGTTGATCACTTAATGATTCAATGAATTCACAAGTTTTAAAGTAAAGTGTATATTAATTCAAGCATGTCTATTCTATCAACTTCCAGCAATAAGTGGAACTTAGTTATAGAAATCTAAGACAGATTAACCGTCATTGTCGCAGTATCTGACCATGAGGGTAATGATGACCAGTTAAGAAAGTACATATTATCTTTCCTGTAGTTTTTCTAATACAAGTCCGAGATTTCTAGCATCTATGCAGCTTTATCTGATAGCAGCAATCAGATGCTGTTGAGTTTACCTCCCGCAGGTCCCGAAAGTCAAGATTTCAACGCATTACCTTGAGCAGTTAACATGAAAAAACGATCAACAGAGATGCCGACTATAACTAATTGTGTACAATAACTATCGGATGAAAACTCTTCAATATCTCACATCGAGTCACAGCTACAGCTTTTCACTCTCAAATACGAACAAGAAAGATTCAACTTAAAACAAGAGAAATTCAAATGCGAGCAAGAAAGATTCAAATATGAACTTGATTTCTTGATTTATTTCACATATTTGCCTTATCAATTCATAAAATTTGACATCATCTCAACGTCTTTCACTCACGCTCTGACTATTAAGCCAATCTAAGACTATTTGTTAATTTCCATGCACGCTTACCTCATCCACAATTACAAATTAATACTTTAACAATTAAATATTTGAAAGTGAGAAGACGCAATAAACAGAACATTCTAGTAAAAAGGACTGGAGGTTAAGAAACACGGCTCCAAAAAGTGCAGACAAGTCAACGATCATGAAGTTATGCATTATTGCCGTAATGAATTATGCTTACCCTCATAATTGATCTGATTTTTATCTTCCAAACCGGAGAAAAGGACTTCAACTTCTTCCTCCTTTAATTTTTCACCTAACGAAGTTAAAAGATGACGAAGTTCAGCTGAGGCAATGAATCCACTCTGATCTTTATCAAAGAGTCGGAAACCGTCAATGAAGGCATCTGGCTTTGTTTTACTGACATTCTTCATCTGTTCTTGATAGATAGGAATAAATGTTTCGAAACTGATTCGTTTTTCTGAAATTCAAATAAGTGAACAGTTGAACAGCAAATCATAACAACGGATTCATCAAGATACATTCATTCACATTTGTACAATTATTACATTTATACAACATTCTCTATCAATGTAGCGGCGAAGAAGATAATAGGGGCTACGATCTTTTTATTCTATCGGTGAATTTTGTCTTATTAGATTGAACTGCGCAAATCGCGTTGTTGTTCCATAACTTGACGTTATGACTAAGATGTTTCGCATGATGTGTGCAGACGTTATATACAAAAAAACCCTTCTAACCGATTCTGATCGCCTTGAATCGACATCTTGAATCACATACGTTTGCTGCTTTGAAAATTTGAAATTGATCTTATTCTAAACAACTTTGATGTGTCCAAATTAGGAGAAAGCTAAGTCACAATTTGCCAAATGGCCAATATATTTTACTTCTTTCAGAAGGATAACAATTTTTTATATGCTTTACATGGAATTCAAACATACTGAACACGAATATCATACTAAAAAGCACATGAAACATTTATTTCATTGCAACACCGAGAAAAAATTTGATTTTGCATGTCTATCATAACGAAGCATATGTCGATGATAACGAAGTCTGCGTCAATCATAACGAAGATTACATCGATTGACTAATACTACGTCTATCATAAAGAGATGGCACGTTCAATACAACCAATCTATCAATCTTCATTAAACAATCTTATATAAATCAACGGATTTAGATACTAAGTTGATTAGACAAGACTGTGATGCATATATACCGGTTGGCCTGCAAGATCTTCGCCATGATCGACGGGTCGATCATAACTAAATTGTGGTCGCATCTCTATAAAAATGTTATTTACCAAGTAGCACCTATTTGTCAATATGAATTTCTGCGGCGTCGGTCATAAGGAAATTCGTGATTGAACAATTTTTCAAGAACTTATAGGTCATTATATTTGACAATAATCAGCTAAATATGATAAATGATGGTGTTGATGAAATTTTATGCTCAATACTTTTCCTCTAAGTTCTCAGGATGCATGATGGAGCTTTGAAAAATGCACTTGTCTACTCAATAGGTGAGATGGACAAATTGCAATTTAGGGGTCAGACAATGATCTCAACAACGCTCCATATGGATAAATTAATAAAAATATTTTTTTTAATTATAAATAAATATTATTACTTAAATTAATTAATAATTAAAGAAAATGAACTCTACATTCTCCACTGCAAAAATTATCACATGAAATCCATAAATCTGGTTTACAGAGAATCAAGTTGATGGACAAAAATACAAAGCAAATCATAACATTTTTAAGCATGAGATATTCAGATCAACATTATGCTATACATGGAGTTTAAGCCCGTTCGCACATTCTGAAAGCTATCTAATGGCGGTGGAAATACTAAGTTGCATTGAAAAAGTTGGACCGAATTCAGATACTATCAATTAGAACGGCTGGAACAGTTACTTTAAGGAGATTTTTCTGTCCGGAAGCAGTCACTTAAAATGAATTTTGCCTAAATTTTAGTTTTATTGAAATTAGAAAAAAATGAAAACGTGATGCCACAACCCTAATCGCTTATTATTTCACTGCTCTTGAGAAAATTACATTGCACAAAAAAAATGTGGCCAATTTCCGGATATTGGGAAATTATATTTTCAAATTTCCAAGGGGCGTGGGAACTCTGTTTTCCTTATACTGCATCACGATTGCATTACTTATTTAGCTATATTCCTCTATCAACCACACTTTTCAATTTTCTACTTCTTTATTTTGATCCTCTGCTGAGGGACACCTTTGGTGCATAGGCTCGTCCTCTTCCCTCAAGCTTTTATTAAAAAAATAATTACCTGCTTTCAGCAACAGAATGGACAGGACTGTCTGTGTAACATGCGTTCACTACAACCCCCAGCTTCAACATGCCTGAAATGAGTGCTTATGACAACGTTTAATTTGAGAGAAAAGTCTACAGTTCAGCAATTTAAGCACAACGTCAGCATTCCACGGCAGCTGTGGGACTCCTACAACCAGTTGACAGTCGACAATAGATATCTACGTTGATGAAACATACACAATCGTGCTGAGGGTCGTTTTCATGTTCTGCAATAACATGCAGGCTTTATGATTCATCACAAATGCTTAGTTTGAGATAACTTGATGACTTGACATGTTTTACCTGAAGACAAGTTTGCTGTAATTCATTTCATTCAACAATGACGAAAGATAAGTAAGCGGCATTCTTTTACTGCACTTGTACGGAAGGATCGGCTAGAGATGCAATATACTGTTGACTATATATGGACGAATTTACCAGTCTCAACCATCTCCAGTGAGCGCCAGTCTTGTCTCTTTCGCTAAGCGAACGTGAGTTCTCGGCAGAAGGACTTGCGATCAACAAGAGACGGTGTTCTCTGAGTCCTAGGGAGCTAGACAAACATATTCTCATTAGATCGGTCACAGGGCGACATCGAATTATTGTATTGCAATTGCTCCAATCATGTGTTGCTCCGGCCAGTGAGTTTGTTTTAAATTTTATGTTAAATTTAATGTCTCTGATGAATTACTCGGAAGATAAATTTATAAGACTTCAGTGCTAAATGCTCGCATTCTAGACTTCCTTCGTGTTCGCGTCGTGCCATGTTGAAGGTTTGCAGTCTTATTCCAGCTTCGGTTTAAAAAAACTTCGTGTTGCGTTCAGGGCAATTTTCCGACGACTGCAAACCCCATGTCGACAGTATGACTCGGAACGACCCAGCAAATTTATGAAATCTACATGTACACTTAGTATGGATAAAGAAGCTGATGGACTGCATACACGGTGGGATTTAAAAATTTTATCCCGAAAAAATTGCCCGTCTCCAATTCTTGAATAAAAGCATTCCTCATAGACAACTTATCACAAAAAGAGTCAAACGAAAAAATTCTGTAGTTGTCTGTCCGAGTAATGCCCAAAAATGCATTTCATACTATACTGCTCGCCAAAAAAAAAGTAGGACAGCTATTCGAACCAAATTTTAGTAAATAAAAATGAAGTTTAATCGATAGAAATACATATATTAGGAAAAACATGCGCAAAGATTGTGTCTACTAGTATCTTGTGTGTCCTCCATAACTTTGGATGCACTGCTGCAGACGCCTGGGAACACTGTCAATGACATGCCGAATGGTGTCTTGGGGAAGAAGATTCCACTGCTCACGCAGTCTTTGCAGAAGCTGTTGGGGGGGGGGTTGCTGGTGGCAGAGAGTATTCCTGCTGCAGCCTCCTTTGCAAAACGTCCCACACATGTTCAATTGGCGACAAGTCTGGGGATCGCGCAGGCCAATCAATGGTGAAGATGCTGGAGCTTCGCCGCACTGCGTTGACGGAGTTGGCGGTGTGAGGTCTTGCATTGTCCTGTTGGAGGGTCAGCCCGAATTCCTCACAAGTTGGGATAATGATCGGTGTCATCACCAGGTCTCGATACTTGTCAGCATTCAGTGTTCCCTCGATGTGCATGAGCTCGGTCTTCCCGTCGTGCCAAACTCCTCCCCACACCATCACGCCTCCACCTCCATGGCGATCATGCTCAGTGATACAGCAGTCATTGTAACGTTCGTTGGGTAGACGACGAACTCTCACTCGCCCATCATGAAAATCAAGACAGAAACGCGATTCGTCTGTCCACAAGATCTTTCGCCAAAAATCATCAGGGGCATCAGCCAGGTTTCTGCACCACTCAAGTCGTGCCCTTCGGTGACGCAGCGACATTGGAATTCGTACAGCTGGTCTGTAAGAGCGATACCCAGCAGATCCCATCCTTCTATAGGCAGTTCGCAGCGAAAATGATGGAGTTCCGGGATACAAGCATGCCGATCAAACGACCTTTGTCGAATTCATTTAATTGTGGCATTTCTTGATCTCAGCAGATCTCTGACCTCACAACATTCCAATTTATACGTTGCTGACTTGGTGAGTATTGTTTATCAACTGTTAGATGTTCTACTTCTGAATGAATGCAATCAATCAACTACAAAACTTCTTATACCAGAGTAATAACAGTGAAGATGTTTGATTGAAAGTGAAAGAATTTGCTGTCCTACTTTTTTTTGGCGAGCAGTATACTTACAAAAACATTTTTGGTTTTTTAATATTCTCATTCGGAATTGATGTTGAAACTGCTGTACATGAAGTAATATGATATTATGAAGTATACTTTATGCTTCAGGAGATAATTGGCTTAGTTCATCAGATAAATTGTTCCAGTTTATACATGCCGTACTACTTATTAATGAAATTTACAATACGATATAATTTCGCTTATTATTCTGCTTTGAACACAGCAACCCCGTGAAAGTCCTACAGCAGTTTACGGTATAGCAAAACTAAAAAGTTTAATGAATAATATAATCAACTAAAATCATCAACTATCAACAGCTGTGTACATTGTACTGTAGAGCAATTTTGCATTCACTACAAAGTCTGACACCAAAATATTCAGCTAAAATCAAGTATCAGCTCAACATACTAGCGTATAATTAAATGTCGTGTATGTATCTATCTGTGTCGCTAGGCATTCTACAATATATCGTATAATGAATTCTGCAAGGCAAATGATGGATAGATAAAATTCCTGTTTCCCTACATGTATTAAAAGTCGAGCTTCCTTTCACGAAATCAAGAATTTGATATAGTGAATGTGAATTACGACACCTTTCACGTCGTCTTAACAAAGAATTACAAAATGAATGAATATCTATGCTTCTACTGTCTGTACATACAATCAAGTCATAGTGAGCCATTGTAGATGTCTATGCTTAATCTTTCGTTGCTCTCACACATCACCAACAGCAATGCGTCACAAGCTTTCAAAACATTTGAATTTGATTGAGAATCAATTGCACTAGGCTCTTAATCAAAGTGTTTCTCTTTTGATTGTGAATCTGATAACGCTACGTTCGCTCGACCTCGATCATGCCGAATTATGCAAGAACCCATGATGAGAGCCGAAACTGTGTTTGCCTTCTTTGCTTTGGAAAATCCAAGGACATGCGTCGAATCAGTGATACCAACCGGGAAGTGATTAATCACTATTTTATTCATGGATACGACCCAGATGATTATCGTCTACCTGTCTCTGTTTGTTCAAGCTGCCGCCGTGTTTTAACTGATTATAAAGCCGGGAATTTTACTCGAAAAATTGACTTATTTCACTTCTCAAGATTGGCAGACATGCGCCCTCTACGTTCAAAATTCAGTAGAAAATGCGATAGTCTTATTTGTGAAGTTGCATCTTTTTCTTCGAAGGCTCTTTCCTCTAGTGATCCAATTAGTTCACATCGTCCATCAGGTAGACCACAGTCTTCTGCAGCTACTGTACCATCCTACTCTCCAAAAGCTGTGAAACTGTGTACAAATTGCCTGTCTTCTCTACATCGTGGTTGTGAGCATAACTGTACAAAGCTTCTAAGACATGACAACCTTTTCGCTCTGGCCTGTTCTGGACCACCAAAAAGTGCTGAAAAGCTGGCATCATCTGTGATTAAGAGTGCAACTTCAGAACAAGCGTCCTCCATTTCCCTATCTACGATATCCGGACGCAGTATGGAGATTGAAGTAGGTCCTAAGAAGAAATCCCATAAAGAATCTCTGCTCAGTGCTGACACGCTCTCCGAAATACAAAGTGATTTACATTTATCGTCGAATCAAACACTTCGATTGGCCTCGCATCTTCGAATAGGCACTTCCAATCGAAAGGTAGTGGAACCAAATTTAAAGGGAAAGTTGTCCGGCATTAGTCATTCTTTAGACAATTATTTTGACGTCCTCACAGTTGGATACCACAGCAGTGAAGCATCCATTCCAAGAGCCACAGTTTTTTGCACAAACCTTTCTGAATTGATATCCTTCATCCATGAGCAACGAGGATACAATGGTGAGCCTAATGTCAAAACTGACGTTGATGGTGGAGGAGGATTCCTCAAAGTTAGTTTGACTCTTTTCGATCAATCGTGTTCCGAGACTCGCAAGAGGCGTCTTCATTACAAGGATAAAGAGTGTTTTTCAACCTTTAAAGACACCAGTGTGAATCGCATATTCATCATCGCCATTGCACCTGACGTCCCGGAGAACTTTTTCGATGTATTACAAATCTGGGTCCTGTTGAAATTGAAGACATTGAATATTCCGCGTTTAACATACGCCTTGGATTTAAAATTAACCAATATAATGCTCGAACTCAGTTCGCACTCATCGATGCACCCTTGCTCTTGGTGTGATACTGATCGGCATCATTTGTCCAAGAAGGGAAGGTCACGGACATTCGGAGGCATCAAGGATCAGTTTTGGCAGTGGCGAGATGGGGCTCATCGCAATCATGCCAAACATTACTTCAATTGTATTCATTCCCCGATTTTGGTTGGTGACGAAGAAGATAACATTATTTACGTGATTCCTCCCCCAGAACTGCACTTGATGACAGGAGCAGTCAACACTCTGTATGAATCTATGGTGAAGGAATGGCCAGCTAGCTGCTTTTGGCCCGAATCATGTCACCTCATCAAAAATCCTCAGCATGGAGGTGCTTTCAATGGCAATGCGTGCAGAAAATTGTTGCAAAATGTAGATATTTTGCGTTCATGATGCCCATTGCATGTTTTGAAGTATGTTGATGCATTTTCTTCATTGAATGATGTCGTGCATGCTTGTTTCGGCTGTATTTTGCGACCGGATTTTGTTAAGTTGATTGAGTTGTTCAAGAAAGATTACTTGAGTTTGAACATTTCCGTGACGCGTAAAGTGCATGCTATATTCCTTCATGTTACTGACTTTTGTCAGAAATGGGAACCGTTAGTTGTTTATTCTGAGCAGGCGTCCGAGTCACTACATTGTAATTTTACTCCTACTTGGCTAAAATACAAAGTTCAAGAAAATCATCCGATGTACCCACAAAAACTGCTAAGAGCTGTGTGTGAGTATATTTCTAGACATGTATGAATGTAAATGCCATATTGTTTGTTCTATTTGCTAGTTGTTGTGAATGCAAAATTGTTCTATAGTACAATGTACACAGCTGTTGATAGTTGATGATTTTAGTAGATTATATTATTTATTAAACTTTTTAGTTTTGCTATACCGTAAACTGCTGTAGGACTTTCACGGGGTTGCTGTGTTCAAAGCAGAATAATAAGCGAAATTATATCGTATTGTAAATTTCATTAATAAGTAGTACGGCATGTATAAACTGGAACAATTTATCTGATGAACTAAGCCAATTATCTCCTGAAGCATAAAGTATACTTCATAATATCATATTACTTCATGTACAGCAGTTTCAACATCAATTCCGAATGAGAATATTAAAAAAACCAAAAACTTTTTTGTAAGTAGTATGAAATGCATTTTTGGGTATTACTCGGAAAGACAACTACAGAATTTTTTCGTTTGACCCTTTTTTTATGATAAGTTGTCTATGAGGAATGCTTTTATTCAAAAATTGGAGACGGGCAATTTTTTCGGGATAAAATTTTTAAACCCCACCGTGCATAGCATTGCAATTAATATTGGTCAAGTCTGGTGACACGTTTTCCTCTCTATACTCAGGCGAACTGAAACTGCTATCACTCATAAAGGAGCGCTATATGTATAAATATGTATGTACTTACTTGGATCATTGGCAAAGCCATATTTCTTGATATCCGCTTCCGTGGGATTCAGTCCCAATACTCGAATCACGTCCCCGATTTCCGCTGCTTCTATCTTATCATCTCCTCGGTTGTCGAATAACGAGAATACTTCCCGAGCATCTAAAGCAACGAAATTCACTAAAAACTTTGCAGTTACAGCTGAGATGCAATAAACGCATCATATTTCGATGTGTTCATTTAGTGTTAGTCAAGCATGCTGATGAACATCTTAAGCACTTCGCTTGACATGAATGACACAGCAACGGTGTCGAAAGAACATCGTGAGAATTTTTTATGTTATCAATTAGAGCCTATTATTGATTTGCTGTTCACAAGAAATACAATAAATCTCAAGTAAAACTTCACAAGAAACCAACTTGCATCATTTCCAATTGGTGTAGCTACTAATTATGCTAATTTCCATTACTAGAAATGAACATTGATTGATTAAGATGAACATTGATTGATTAAGCCACCGGTGCCTCACTCATCGACTGATACATAAAATCTCATCACGCTATTTCCTATTATATCTAAGGACGAAGAATGTACTATATCTCTCATCACAAATTGAAGATATACAGAAGAAAGCGACAACATGCATTCATTAAAAGTACTCACGTTATGTAATAACTAAGACAGCAATAACATAGGGCCTAACTAAGTCAGAGAGTCATGATATAGCAGATGAATGATGATCAGAAAAAATCATAAGTAAAATAAAGGCCTCACAGCGAGGAAGCATGCACAAATAGAATGATTGGCTAAGTCGTGTAAAATGAGTCATAGCTAGACGGCTGTTGAAATTCATTAATTAGTGATTGGAGAATCTCGATATTACCCTTATGCTGATGTTGTTTTTATTCTTACAACAGGGGCTCCGTGAAATACTGTGGACGAATAGCATGCCTCAGTATCAGAAGGACTGATTGGTTATAAGGAGGAAAATGTTTTAAATGTCATCCACGCATTTCAGAAATAGTGGATAGACGAGTAAAACACCGTCCTTTGACTTTAGGGACGTGATAGACTTCAGATTGTTTTAAACTTTCCCGTTGTAAATGGGATGAATCAAACTGACCATGACATTGGGAACTGGAAGCGAATGTGGCTTGAATGAGGACTGATCACGTGTCGCAGGTAATAGGAATGCACATGGTGCACAGGTTCTTCTACTTGCACCGATTCTCGGGCCAGTGCACCAAAATGCGCGAATTTTGATCAAATAGGCATCTTACTGTATGGTTTCAAGCAAAAGTAATTCACTTTATCTTCTCTCCTAGTCACAGCAAATGTGGAGCATATATACATTATAATCAATCGAGTTCGGAGGACATTATCCAATTCTACATCAATTCAATTTAAACTTTTAGTTTCTAAATGAAACTACAAATTTCCTAATAATTCATCCGGACATAGCCTACCCATGTAAGATGCTGCGAAGAATAGAATGCTGAGTAAAGATGTAAATTGCCACAAAGAAATACTTTCCAGATATGCGACAATATGTGCATACATAACATCAATATAGGTAATAATGTTAATGAGCATTTTAGAAGAAATCGAATTCTAGGACCTTCACTCCGTACAACAAAAAGTTCATCGGATCCGAAGAATGATTTTAGGGACTGGAGGAAGCTTTTTCGATGAGTTTCGAGAACTACCGCTGAATTGCATGTCAGCAACGATTTTCATATTCGAAGAAATAATTGAAGAAGCTGAGTCATTTTGAAAACTTATCACTTTAATGATTACACAGCAAGCTGCAATACAGTAAACCAGTTGATTTCACAACTCTGATATATTCATGAATACATAGCTTTCTGATGGCAACAAATTATCTAGATGCATCAACCACTTTCAAATACATGTATTTATAGAAAATAAAAGATGCTACGCATATCGCTCTTATTTAACTCTGGCAGACATTGTTCAGTTTTCAAACTCTGCGTGAACTGTAATTCTGTCTTAGGCTGAAATACTATTTTAATATGTTCAACATGCTGATCTTCGTGACAGCACGAGTCATCATCGACATCATCCCTTAAATTGTAGCACCGGCTATTGGGAAATGTTATGATCTTTTATAAGAATAACATCATTAGTGCCTTCAACAACATGTAAAAGCTGATGTCGTATTTTGTACTTAAAAATTTAATTCTGTTTTTCTTTGAAATGGTAGGTTGATCGTCTGTTGGAATCTCTTGTCGTTTGTAAATATACTTGCTCGGTTGAGCCGAATGAAAGAGAACTTGCAGTAAAAACATTAGTGCTACATGTGTTTTGTGGTCGCCATGAGCATAAACCTATAAGCGGTTAACAAACAGCTACGTCTTTAGTTTGCATGTTTTCTGCAATATTTCGCCTGTAATGACATTTGTGCAATGCTACTCACCTAATATTTCGTTTTCTGAAAGACGAGCCTGAAAAAAAATGTCGACTTATTACATAACAGAAACGTGTCGATATCGCGTATGGGTGAGATTAGGATGGAAACACAGTGGTCGGATTTAGAATTTTCAGGATTTTCGTGCCCACCCCTCGAAATTCGTGCCCATGCAGTGCCACCAGCTAAAAGAACTTACTGCTTCATGTGTATGACTATAAATAACATTGTAATTGAATTGCATAATCTTCATATTGCTTTTTTGAGCCCGTAAATGCACACTTGTTGCATATACATGTACATGCAATAGAAACTAGTCAGCTGAAAATATGCCGAAATGCCTAGAAATGCACTTTGCATTTTGCTACAAGTGCAAGTATTATTCGTAGTACGTATAAATGTATTACGTGGAAAAGTTTATAAAAATCAGATTTGCATTCGCATCCTTCAGACTTTTCAGTCTCGTCATATCTTCCTGATAAAGGTCTCTTCGTTTTATCATCTTTGATTTTCTGTTCATTTTGTGATGTTGGTTAGCACTACTTCAAGCATTTTATAAGCTTTGTGGGCATGCCTTTAGTCGTGGGTTCGCCTGCTGCTGATCGCCCAAGATGTTGAAGGAGCCGAAACGAAATGTAGGCAATTAATCAGGTTGCTGATGAGACCCGTGCATCTTTGTAGGGTAAACTCGGCTAATTCGGTCGCACCTCTATTTTGGAGGTATTTAATTTTATCAAATAATTTTCTTACTTAAAGAACTCCGATATTCTACACTTCAAGCATGGATACCTAATATGTAGTATGTAGGTTATATGTAGGCCTACGTCAATCATGTTAGAATTATCAAAAATTCTACAGCGGAAGTAATGTTACACGATATTCTTTATACAGATAACTGTAGATACGTGCGTATGTGACAAAATTCGTTGTTCATACATACACATCGTGGGAAATTCAACATTTTGTGATATAAGGCGGACAACTATGTATCGACTGAACATTAGTTGCAAGTTAGAAACTCAATGCAAATCAAACTAGATCAAAATACACCTGCTAGATACTTAGCTAATTCATTGAAAAGTAAGTATTTTCTCATTACTTGGCTGACGATGGATCGGTAAACACGGATTGCTGCTGCTAAAAAGGCAGTAACCGTCAGAAGAATATCAATCTACGCGCACAAAGCCTCCAGACAATACGGCATTCTCGAGACTACACTGAGAAGACGTCAAAACTTCAATCAATCCAAATCCTGGTAACCCACTATCCCTAGTCGAGAGCCAAGAGTGGGAGTTAATGAAGTATTCGACGGATATGGTTCGCTTACGGATCGGATTGAAAACAATCGATGTGATTCGTTTTGCGAATACTGCGACTGGAAATAACAGTTATATTGGCTGGAATTGGCGGTCCTCTTTCAAAAAAACGTGACAATATTTCACTGAGAGCGCTCAAGCCAGTAGCCCATGATCGAGAAACGATTGCTGAACGCGTCATGGACGACTTCTTCGACAAGAACGGAGCTTAGTGAGTCTCATATCATAGCCCTGTAAAATCTGGATGAAACTAGACTTCAAATGGCGGGAGGATGTAGGCGTCCGGTGGCAATCAAAGATAAGTTATCACAAAGTATAAGTACATACATGGATTACTGTGCTGATAATTTCTATTCTGAAGTTATGAGATATTCAGTTGATCAGTTGAGCTTCAGATTATCGACACAGGACTACTTCTCATTGGCAGGATCAATTAAGAAGAAAAATTAATGGTAAAACCTTATCGATATGTTGAATGAACAAAGAAATAATTATAATAACAATCTCATCGTAATTCCTTTCATGCATACACTATATAATCAACTACTACCACCAAATTGGAAGAGTAGGTTATACCATCGAATTAGCTTTAATTAGAGTTTACCGACAAAATTACCCGAGTCATCTATCATTTTTCTGACTGGTTTTCTTCTGTAGGTAAATAAAACAATGATGTGTTAGAGTCATAAGTGGCTCCCTGAACTACGCTGAGGAGTATATATAGCTCGATCGAATGACACATACCTGTAGTATTTCATTTTATTATTTTTTGAAAAAAACTTGAAAAAGATTTGATTTCCAGAATCAGCAACGAATTAAGTTGTTTCGAATACATACATACAATGAATACATACAATGCGTTAATGCATGAAGCATACAGCTATTGATACAGATTGTGTTCGAAAATTCAGGTGAATCTTAGAAAAAGATGG
This sequence comes from Prostheceraeus crozeri, assembly GCA_907163375.1. Classification (NCBI taxonomy): domain Eukaryota; kingdom Metazoa; phylum Platyhelminthes; order Polycladida; family Euryleptidae; genus Prostheceraeus; species Prostheceraeus crozeri. Next base: position 76,475 of record CAJQUW010007813.1, read on the forward strand.
GCACGAATTTCAGGAAGTTCAATTTTCATGCCCACGCTCATTTTTTGTGTAATCGTGCCCACTTTCGACAATTTCGTGCCCAAATCAGACCACTGGAAACATAATTTCGGGATTACTGAAGCTTGCATTATTTTGTTTCAATGCTGTTGCATATCCATGTACGCATCCAACAAGCATCTCATAAGCGATTCATAACCGCACTTTACCTGGCAGTTGCACTCATAGAATTCGTCCTGTTACTGAGGAAAAACAATGCTACTGCAAATATTTCTGATGAATTTCTTCGTGGAGACGATAAGCAGGCATTCTTCGTGCGACCCAAAAACCCATCTAGATTTTTGGATTGGGCTTTTGATCTAGTGATTAAACTGGGTTTTTTTATCTGCGGACACTATCTTACTCTCAATTTATGAAGTATCACACCATTCGATCCTAAATGTATGACTACACTTCATTTATACTCCCTTCGTTATATAATTTAGCAGTCATGTAGTCATTTGAGCAACGAAGTTCTTTACAGCACTTCTTTTCGTCGAGATGAATCAAAAGATCTAGATGCATCGCCTGATTGACTGTTAAGCAGATGCTTTACTTATCGGGCATTTGAAATGAGTGGAGGATGTCCAACATGCATTTTTTTACAGCCACCTTGCTGCCTCTCGGTAAACAACTCCGACATGTTGGAAATTGTGATGGCAACTAAAATCCCTATCAAATATGATGGCGATCATGCAACACCCGAAAATTTTCCGGCGACGACGGTCGTCAGGTGGGAATGTCTGGTTTCGTGTTGCATCGTCTTCGTACTTTCGTACTTGACTGAACATTTTCTTGTAACATATTTCATGACATTGAAACCGAATAATCGAACTTCATTATGGAAGACTGTGAACAGTACAGTTGTGTAAGAATTGCTGCTATGATATATCACTACATTTGATGTTTACTTCATGATTTAGATGTTTTTTCAAGAAATCCGGGTTTTACATATTCGTGTACCTGACTGGACATAGGAATAATTACATAACCCATCATATACTCGTCTAGACCATCACTGAAAAAAATGTGAGTACAAAATTCTAAAAGACTAGAATTTATTTATATCTCTAGAAAGTATTTATATACGACTATCTAAAATTATCGACATTGCTGACTTGAAAAACTATGTCCTTTGCCAAGCTCAGTTCATAAAGCATTGCTTATCTTTCTTTAAAGCTTGAACCTATTCACACAGGGGCCTCTCACGTCAGACAAATCCTCGTCGGTTTCCCGGTACACACGATGATAATAGTAGTTAAAGAGGGAAAACAAAGATGCACAAAGACTCACGTAAATATATTTTTCATTCACTTCATGTACTAGGCTATGTAACTGATATATTCAGCAAAAACGTTTCAATTGGATCAAACCACGGTGGCCGCACCGTCACGAATTTCGGGTAAACCATATACAAGATTTTTTTAAATTTCAGGCAATATGCAAGCATTCCACACGACTTTTGAAATGTCAGATATCTTACGCAAGTCCACCGACGCTCTTTTTTTAAAAAGGTCACATATCGATTATAACAAAGCGATTTTATAGGAGTGGTCACTGCCTGCGCATTAACACAAACACAGCTTCACAACAGACTTTGTCAGCCAATGGCGGCTAAACTGGTCACAGTGAGGCGGGCAGTAACTTCAGCTTGTGTCCCTGGAGAAGAAAATGACACTTCCCTCTGAGCTGCTTTTTGACATCTGCTCATATATTTGAACCTTTTAGAATTTCATGCATGAACTTTACATGTGTAATTGTCTATACATCTGCCTGTGCCATGACTTTGTTTATGCATTTTTCCATTTCTTATGACACAATTTTGTTATTTTGTAATTTGCTGTATTGTTCAGTGTCCAATTGTTCTGTGCATGCACGGTGGAGATCTAATCACCACCGGTCTTCATGACTGCGCTATGCAGATGTAGTTCATTCTGTCATTGCTCCTTGGTCAATACAGCACAATTCTGGAACTCGTCTTGTTCTGCGCCCAATATAATACAACATGGCGACGAGGATGGGAATGGCCAAAGAAACATGATGCCATTGTATCGGAGCTTATTCAGAGGATTTCTACTGGTTCTATTACTTGCTATGATCAAAAGAAACAATTGCATGTGTTCTCAGATGCCTCCAAGAGTGTTCTTGGATTCGTCTTGGCCCATGATCAAGAACAATCAGAGGTAGTATGGGTTGGAAGTAGAGTTTTGACACCTGCGGAATCAAACTACTCAAACATTGAGAGAGAGGCTCTTGGGGTAGTTGAAGCTGTAAAATACTTCCATAAATTCCTATGTGGTCGCTCGTTCATCATTGTTAGCGATCATAGATCTCTACAATTTATATTTGACAATAACAAGACCAATGAACGTATCTCGCCGCGATTACAAAGGTGGGCGATTACTCTTCGAGCCTACAACTACAAGGTAAATTGCAAGAGTGGAAATTGTATGTTGGCTGCTGATACATTATCTCGACTTGGCACTGGTGAAAATTCCTCTCTCCCGATGGTGAATTTACTCGAGCTCAATGCCCTTGATGAATTCGTAGACAATGAAAATCTGTTACCACAGTTATCCCAAGCAAAGGATAAAGACATGGATACTCTGAAACGTTACATTGTAAATGGATGGCCTTCAACTATTCCACACAAACTACTCCCATACAGTAAGATGAGACAAGAATATTCGATTCAAAATGGTCTGATATATAAAGGTCTCAGAATAGTCCCTTCGCAACAGTTTCGTAAAAGGATCCTCAATTTATTACACGATGGACATCCTCAGGGTTGCCATACGTCCGGATTTTATCCGGACGTCCGGATTGTCCGGATTTGTTGACAGAATCTGCTGATGTCCGGATTTTTTGACAGAATCTGCTGAAGTCCGGATTTTTTGTCAAAACCATCAAATTTCCGGATTTTTATCGAATCCATACTAATGTTCGTCAGTTATTTCTTTACCCGTTTAAAATCATTCAACTACTTGCTTTGGACTAAAGATGATTCATCCGTATCATTTTTGCAAACTGCTTTTTTCACGGACTACTAGGGTCCAATTTGGGTAATTTTATACATGCACTATGCTGTTGTCATAACAGTTTACTTCTTGGATTTGCACAAATATATTTTGACTTGTCAATGTGTTTGCAAATGGCATTGTATAGAAGAATTCATTCTACCGTAACTGTTCTTCATAGGCAGCGCGGCCAGAACAATGAAGCTCGGATTTGCATGTTTGTTCACACTTTGCCTAGATGAGACGAACAATTCATCTGGGTACAAGCAGCTCGATTTGACTGCTATTTTCTGGTGCTCCAATCAGCAAAGAATCCGTGTAGAATTCCTGACCTCGATTTCCATGAAAATAGACCGGAAAGATGTGATTGAGGCTCTTGCAGGAAACCGAGCGCCACCCAAACTTTGTAGTGCTGAGATAATTCATGCTGAAGTAATGAATTTTCTGAAAACCGTGAACATCTCAGCCAATAATGTACTTGCCATCAACCGCGACGGGCCGCATGTTATGACAGCCTTCCTAAAACTGTTCACATCTTCTAATCCGGATGTTATAGACTTTGTTTCTTGCAAGCTACATACATTGCACAACTGCGTGGAAAAAGCTATGGGCAAACTGAAATTCAATGTGCTTCAATTTGCACTCGACATGAAGTATTTCTTCAAAGGGCAAGCTCTCAGATCCGAAGAATTCGCTGCTCTGCGAACTTGAAACTAATTGATCATAGTGGGACGAGGTTTTTGACCTTACTTCATTTTGTGAATCGAGTTCTCACGCTCCTTGATGCGCTTCGAACCTATTTCGTCGACGATTTGCCCAAAAAAGGATTGGCAGATTTGGCAGAGAATGATCGGTATGAGCGACTTCGCAGCGCATTTTCATCAAAGAAGACAGACATCTACCTCCTTTTTCTATCGGAAGCACTTCCCCTATTTCAAGAAATGCAATTATTTTTACAAAGAGACGATCCCAATTGGGCCGGAGTATGTGTATAGAATTTGTGGTATGATGGCTTCTCTAGGCGGACGATTTTTGCTGCCTTCTGTCTGTGAAGACATCGTCATGTCGAAGATTTCAACATCAAACACGGCCCCTGAAAATCACTCATCAGACGTTGACATTGGCCACCGAACCGAACGTTTATGTCTGAAAAATTTGCCGTTTGCCGAAATGACCCATTTCAAACTCGAAGCGAAGGCTTCTTATTTGGAGGCTTTCCACGCAACCATGAGCAATCTCAAACTTGATCAAAAAGAACACATGCGTTTGTGGCGAAAGTTGACATTGCTGTGTCCACAAAACCGCACGTTTCAGTCGGATAAGGACAAGAGAACAAAATTGAAAAACTTTACGTTTCTTGCAAGTCTCATTCCCACAATAAAAGTTGATGACATGCAACCATTAATCGAGGAATGGAAGCAGCTGGCAATCAACAATGATATTCAGCCACTCAAAGAAGAACGGCTAGATGCTTATTGGAGCAACATATTCGAAAAGCACAAATATCCGCCGATCAAAGTTCTTGTGCAGGCATTGCTTTGTATTCAGCCACAATGCTGCTGAGGAAACAGGATTTAGTGTAATGCAGCTGTAGTCACAAAGGAGAGAAATCGTCTTCAACCCGAAACTCAGAACGGTATCCGGCGAGTGCGATCTCACTTGAAAAATATCGATGGATTACAACATTTTTCAGTAACTCAGTTCCTCATCGACTTAGCTCGAAACTCATCCCGGCGATACTTCCAATCCTATGAGCACGATAGTGCTAGTGATGATGAAGAATCATGAACGTAAATTTTCAGACTATTTAAAGAATTGTTTTTGCAAAGAAGAATTTTTTATCGGATTGTTTTTATGGACAGATTTCAGTGAGCTAGATTGTTCATACTTGACGTGTTTTTATTGATAGTGATCATTTGTCTATCAGTGATGTATTATTATATAGACTTGTTTTCTGTTAACGCAATCACAGATGCAACGTTGTATTCTTTATAGATTTGTTGATTCATAACCCAACCATAGGCGCACTGATGTACTTTTATGAAGATTTGTTTTTTCTGGTAGCGCAATCATAGGCGCAATGATGTATTTGTATATAGATTTGCTTTTCTGGTAGCACAATCATAGGCGCACTGATGTATTTGTATGTAGATTTGTTTTTCCGGTAGCGCAATCATAGGCGCACTGATCAATTTTTATATAGCTTTGTACTGCTTATATTTGTTAAAAGGATTTGTGAAATATTCTCAAGGCTTCTGAGATTTATTGATGTATTTGTTAATTGAATATATTGCGGGTTCATAAAAGCTGCGATTTTTCATTCAAAATCACCTGTCATTTATGAATGACGAGAAAAAGAGATACGCATGATATTGATGACAATCTTAAGCACAGTGATTATTTTCCATTCACAGTTAAGTATAGAAGGCAATTAGTGTTTATATTTACTCTGATGATTTAACATTAGAGCGTCCGGATTTTTTCTGGACGAGTTTGGCAACCCTGCATCCTGGTATGACGAAGATGGTCAGGCTTGCAAGGCAATATTTTTGGTGGCCTGCAATAGAACGGGACATCAATGGCTTTGTTCATGTTCAGACTTGCTGCATCTGTCAGACTCATGCCCGTCGCACTACACGTCGTGGTTTATCCTCTTGGCTTGATGCAAAAGACTTTCTGGATCGAGTTCATATTGATTTGGCTCATTTCAAGGATAAAACTTACCTCATCTTCATTGATGCTGCTACAAACTGGGCTGATATTCAAACAGTATCGGACTTATCATCTAAGTCGTCTATTTCTGCACTTCGGCGAATTTTCAAGTATATTGGTATTCCTCGTGTGATGGTTAGCGACAATGGCACTAATTTTGTGAGCTCGGAATTCGAGAATTTCTTGAAGAACAATAGCATACAACATGTGACTACACCGGCGGGTCATCATCAATCAAATGGCAAAGTGGAAAAGTTCATCTCGACTTTCAAGCTATTCATGGTTCGAAATAACGGTACTTGCGAAAGTGACATTATCAAGTTTTGTCTTTGGTACAATACTACTCCTGATTCTGCTCATGGCTCAGTTCCTGCCAGCTTTGTGTTTCAAAGACACCCAGGACATTATTATCTTCACAGCTGACTGAATTTCAACCGACTGTGCAGAAGGTCCCAGTATATATATGAAGGTTGAAACTTCTCCTGAAGCAAGAACTGGTACAGCGATTCAAGTTGGTACAAATACTGGTATTGACGACCGTGATCGGTTGGTCCATGCAGGCGATACTCAGCCTCGTGTGTCCGAAGAAGCAACATCCTGTCAAGACACCAGTTCTGAAGAAATAATTCCTGACAAAGAAGCTGAACATCCCCGAAGGAGTGAACGAGTAAGGCGGAAACCAAATAGGCTTGGCTATGGTAATTTTTGACTTTTTTTGAACTTGTTGTAGAGGTGTTGCATTGTTCAGTGTCCAATTGTTCTGTGCATGCACGGTGGAGATCTAATCACCACCGGTCTTCATGACTGCGCTATGCAGATGTAGTTCATTCTGTCATTGCTCCTTGGTCAATACAGCACAATTCTGGAACTCGTCTTGTTCTGCGCCCAATATAATACAACACAATTGTTTTATGGACTTCAGACAGCTTTACAATGCTGATTTTTGAGAAGATATGGAGTCGCAATAGCAGCTTGGAATAAAAAATATGGCAAGCATTATAAGTATCAAAATTTTTCCTGATTATATACCAGATCAGCCTTGAACTGAAAAATTGGTAAGTTGATTCCCTTTTTCACTAGTTCTCCATTTGAACAAGACATGAAGTAGATAAATCGCAATTCCTATTGTGTTTTGCAAACAATTTCAAAATTAACTTAACCGAATTATCCAGTGAAAAGATAATTTGGCAATTTGTTGTTTCAAAATTTATCCACATCTTTGAAATGAATTGATGACACCTATTTTCTATTTTATGCAATCATAGAGACAATACTTAGTACGGATAAAAGACTACACATCTAGAATGACAGAAGCGTGGTACATTTTTGGACGTGTCCAGTGTCCAAGGTATACGTCTCAAAGATTTTTTCAAGGATAACTTTTACTGCTAACGAGTGAGAAATGCATATTTCTACCTATCACTTTGAAGAGCACATCCTAAGGCAGCCTAAAATCACATGCTTTGCATTATGAACATGTGTTTAATAATCAATTTTCGCCAGCAACAGACCAAGACTTTCTTCATTGTGAAATAGACCCACTAATTCAACTCTCGAAAATCAATTTGTACTCAATGCATTTGGATCAAATTGATAGTGAAGAATTGCTGACACGCGGACACTATATTTAAAATTATCAACTTTCCGAACAATTCAAACATACAAAATCAGAGGATAACCCTATATAATTCCTATAGAAAACCTGTGCAATTTAGGATACCAGGTAGGCCAATTAATAGCACGAAATGCATATGCTGCATAAAGGAGCACATCTGAAACACATTCATACAGGTAGGTAGGTCAACAGTTATGAAATGGTGAATAACATTTTGATAGATGTCGATAATAGAAAGTCAAGAGGGTGTCAAGTTCGGGCACGGTTCCAGTCATTCTTAACAGCGGATCCGGGCATGGATCGGTCATTTTCCAGACACGGTCTTGCTTCAAATTTAAGCGATGATACTTTTATTATAAGAAGATAATTCCTCTCTCTTCTGGTCATCGGTTCACTCACTACTTTGCTTACTCAGTTTCATTCACACAACGGGTCATTGTGGTCAGGTTATAGCATGACCACATTTTTGCACAAAAGAATGAGTGGGACCAACTTGAATGACCTTGTTCCCACGCACCGATTTTCGTAAATGATCACTTAACATTTCCGACGCCGAAATGGAGTCTGGAAAAGAGTGAGCCGGATTCATTCGGAACACTATTGAGATGCCGCCGCACAGCGCGCTCGAATTTCGAAGAATCTGAAAAAAATCATACTGCGGCCGAGAGAACCAATTGACCTTCCATCAGGCGCGCTCCGTGGTAGGATAGCAATATGGTTCCGACGCAACTTCACGGGTAAACTGCCAACGTCCAATGCACCTGGCATCGGCATAGCCAATCCGTTTCAAAGTTATGACATCCTAGAGAAAAACCGCAGGAGAAAAAACATCATAATGCAGTGACTAAATGAGTAACTGAGAAAATTATAGTTGTTGCGCGCAACAACATGAATTATGCAATGCCACAGAAGAGTGAGTTATATTGTGTCTGCGAATTTCAAATCCTAGTTCTAGAACATCTCTATCAGCAAAATTTCCTGATAGCGAACTACTAACCACAGAACTATGGCCTTGTGAACAGAATTGTCTCTACATTATGAGAAACTGACGTCTATTGTCTTATCAAACATATGAGATGCCAATAAACATAGATAACACAATCTAGTTTTGCTGGAATACATTCAGATCATGAATCCGCAATGAAATGAGCCGTTGCAGAATCTTAATTAATTGATTAGAATTCGGACCCTCAATCTATCACATATTTGATGCAGATGACAATATAGTACAGCAGCTGTAGCATTTCCCTCATGATCGGCTGAGTCAATGATGACAATACATTACTTGCGTGAGATGTAAGAGATATTCATCGTCGGATTTCTATTCGTTCTCATGTTGTCAATGAAAAAATCAAAAATATATTTACCCATGACAGTAGCAAGGGAGACAAAGTCGATAACATGAAAACGAATTTAGCTGCATCAGCTGTTGAGGGTTTCATCAAAGAAATATTGCATATCATGTTGGAGGACTATGTTGGGGCATGGGTGTCAATCCCGGGGGGGATACGGGGGATATATCCCCCCCAATAATGACAGCTTGGGGATGAGTAATGCATTTATTCCCACCCCCCCAAAAAAATCTCTGACATTCACAAAATGAATATTGTAAAAAGTTGCATTTGTTCCTTTAGCCACATATTAAAATTTTTCATAATTTACGTCAATCTCTGAAAAGTTTCTGCTAATGTTGACTGTTGAATAAATTTCCTCTTTCATTCATCCTTCATGTGCAGACGTTGCGACAGGGGGTATATGATGCGGATGATTATGTCACTGACAGGCAAGTGAAATTAGTTAATCATCGCCAATTTCCTGCGTCGGAATTTAGTGTATCTTTGTTAATATTTCATGAAAATGAGCGATGGGTTTCGTATGCACATGTGGTTTTGCTTTTATCGTCGATGAGGAAATGTTCAGCATCTTTGTTTATGACGATAAGGAAGCGACTCAGCGAGAAATGTTGCGGACTTCATGCTGAGATAATGCATTTGGAAATTTTCGAATACAATGTCCAGCGGCTGTTTAATCCACTAGCTGAAAAATGAGGTGAGTCTGATCCGTGCGTACATGTTTATAATTACATTTCCCAATCAACATGCCCAAAATCAGTTTCTTACATTTCATTTGTTCGTCGATGTATAGCCTGACTTATAAGCCATCTGCATGTAGCTAACGATTCAATTTATCACATTGACTTGTCACAGTTTGAACGACCATAGCTGTTATCAGTTATCTCTTAATTGAAGAGTAAGTATACGTATATGTATGACTTCTCAATGAAATGAAATGATGAAATCTCAATCAAGGTCGGTGAAGCATGTACGGTATGGAGTAACCTCCACAGCGGCACCAGAGCCCTGTCGCTGCGTCGTTTCGGGCAGCAGATTCGACTAACTTCGACGTGACAACCCTCGGCCCCGGGAATCATTCCTGGGTGGTTGTCTTTGGTGGGAATGCGTTAGAGTAACGCTAATGAAGCAGTCGAAGGAAGAAAAACTCATGGGCTTAGATGCATCACCGATTAGGAATTAAGGACCAATATATACTTGCAAAATACACATTACACTTTATATAAATTATGATCCGTTACCTCAAATGAATCGCAAATGATAAAATTACAGATTTAATAGGCCCTTGACAATCATGTATCCGAGCATTGTCGGTAATAGGCTTCAGTTGTGTGTAGACAAGGCATGGCCCTGGCCTCGCTGAGAGAATCTCATTGACGGAACTGTTGACTGCTGATTAAGTAGAGCTACTAATCACCGTTCGCAACAATCAAATTTACGCTCAAGTTTGAACACGAAATTGCTTCACTAGATTGAGCAACACATCGACATCGCTTTGTCAATTTTTAAAATTCCGATTTAGTTGAGCTGCAGCCTATACATAGTCAGATTTTTTGTCAAAATATAATTGCCTGACGTCATTAAATGACTAAGGTCATCAAAAATTCCAACCAGTAGTGACTTACTTACCTAAAGCCACAAAATGTCAAAAAATCTCTTTCAAGCGATTTCTCAAAATGCAAAATTTGAGAGTTGATAATTTGACAGACCGATGTCGATATACAGTCATTTAGGTATGCCAATATGTAGGGCGCTCCCTAACTGTGCTGTAGGGCCTATAAAGCATTTGCATTGCTAGATAGATCCTTTAGCTTACATATCGATGACTATTACTTTTTAATCTCCAAAAATGCCTTATCGGATAGTAATTTACATATCACAATGCGCTTCGAATTAAAAACAGTCTGAGTGGAAATATTAATTGAGAAACACAAGCTCATTATCACATTTTGAGAAGATTCTGCTTTGTCTCATAACTGGCTTACCTGACTATTTCCGTACTGGCTTACCTGACTATTTCCGTAAACAATAATTGTTGGTATTGGTGAGCTCTGGATTTAAGCATACAAGAGCATTCGCCGGATGTAATGCTGACTCGGTAAATCAAAGAGAATGAAATCAATAATTATACACCTATTGTATAATATTTCAATGTTTATCAAATACTCCGCCTATAAAATCGACAATGGCGGAATAATTTCTGTTGTTCAAAATTTACATGAAAGTTGGTTCTAGCGAACCGCTTGATATCAGAAGCAATCGACATCTTAAACAGATTTAACACGAAAGTTACATTTTTGTATATAAGGTTATTGCTTACATGTAAAGTATCCTCCTTAATGTGCATGCAGTTACAGTGAATTAAGTAATCACATTTTCGTTTTAGAAACATGTCGCAATCGAAACGGAAATCCATAACGAAGATCACAAACTTCTTTTCAAGAGTTATGCCCCAGAAAGATACCCCACTTTTATCTGCAACTGTATCAGATGGTCCCGATTCTGTTGCTTGTCCAACCGAATTAGTTAGTCACGAGACTAAAGACAGCCAAATTATCTCCATACAGGAATCTACGAGCGATGAGAAATCAGATAATGCCATGGAATTTGGTCCTTCAACAAACGAAATATGTGAATTGGAAAAACCCTACCATCCCGTAGCTTCTGATATTCCCCCAATGATAACGAAGCGTCAAAGAATAAACTTTCAGGCCAAGTGATTTGCGGAATTTCCTTGGCTACATTACAGACCTGACTTGGAAAAGGTCACATGCTTCACATGCGCGAAATGTCTATCGAAGTACGCAACCTTTTCCCGGAAGTTTTAAAACTTTTGAAAATTCTGCTTGTGTGCCCGGTAACCTCTTGTGAGTGTGAAAGGTCTTTTTCAACATTACGTCTCAAAACTTGGCTAAGGTCAACCATGTCGCAACACAGATTAAATCACATTGCTGTTTGCCACACTCATAAGGAACGATTGGAACAAGTTGACGTCAGAGAACTGGCAAAATGTTTTACTGAAAGAAGTGAAACAAGGCGAAATGTATTTGGTTCTTATAACTCTTAAGTTCGCTTGAATCGATTTTTCTTATGATTTTGATATTTTAGCAATGCATGAAAATGATGTGAATAAGTTGAACACTTTTTGAAAAGATTTTAGCATTCTGTTTTTTCTGCATGTATTCTCATTTGCAGCTTGCTTGTAAGTGAATCATTTTTACAATTCTTTATATTAAAAATCTATACCATTTTACACGATTGCTACAAAGTATACATCCAAAATAACAATGCATTACTTGTCAAACAGGCGCATGATGATTTTCGAAATTTAACACAAGAAGCAATTTGTGAAGAGGCTACATTTGTTGTTAGCTTAATCATTTTCTAATGTTAGATATGATTGAGAACTAAGTCAGGAAATACCAGAATTCGGATAAATTATGTATTTCTTTTATCAGACATGATCTCGAGACGACCTTGATGAAGTTTATCTTCAATCCCGCAATTTTCGTTATGCGCCGGTTTAACATGCTTCATTGTTACAATATGATAATATAAAATGATGTGTCAATTCTTTCTAACTAATGCAATTTTTGACGTTTTTTGATTGTCATTGATGTTAAGCATGATAATTTGAAAAATAAGCTCAAAAGATAAATGAATTTTTGCCTTTACAAGATTTGGATTTTTCTTTTGTTAAGAGTGTACATGGAAATATAGTGCGTATATTCTATGTATATCCTATATATATATATATATATATATATATATATATATGATATATATATATATGTTCTACGTATATCGTATATATCCTTGATGAAGGCACAGTCAGTTACAAGGAATGTGTCTAGATATTTGTCAGTTTACGAGTTTATTCTAAACTGATAAAGTTAATCAACTGATAATGAATGTCATGATGATATAACCAACCGAATGTGAAATTCATGACAATAGTCAATTAGTGTATATATATATATATATATAGATAGATAGATATAAATAAAGATTGATGAAAACCAGAAAAAAGCTGGTTTTATAAATATAATAGCTTATATATATATTATAATTATATAAGCTTATTACTTGTATAAAAAAAATATATATATTATTATATATATTATTATATATATATTTATATAATTTTAGATAATAATAAATATTAATATAATAATAGTAATAAAAATACAGATATTTTTTGTATATATATATACATATACATAATATATATATATACATTGAACTTCACTAAATATATCAAAAAATTTGCCTCCACGTTTATCACGTCAATGATGGCTCATCCCCCCCAATCATAAATATAAATTGACGCCACTGTGTTGGGGACATGCACATTGTAGACAGTTCACCGAAGACATGCGCTGCCCCTGATAATACTGCTCAAAATTGGCAGCTGTGAACTAGGATTGAAATATATTTGAATTGTAATAAAAGGATTTACGAATAAAACAGCGATAAACACTCTTGTAAACAGAATGTAACAAGACAAATGTGGTTGATTTTTTATCACTTCTTATCATCAATGTTGCATCATGGTTGAGGACAATCAGTGACGGAGGACTCCTGTGGACAATCGATCAACTGATATTATTATAATAATATCAGTTGAGAAATGAAGCATACGTAGGCTTAGTAATTAATCTACAGTGTATTCAACACACTTGAAAAACTAAATGACTGTTCGCATAATTGAACGAATCGACGGGAGATTCGACTCACCAGTACATATATGCAATTTACCGACTCACGGAAAGGTGATGTTCAATGTCACTTCTATCTTGGGGTGGGGGCGACCGCCCATTTCGCCCCCCCCCTTGGATCCGCCAGTGAATCGGATTCCTTCGTAAAATCCACATTTTAAACGTAAATTATGTCAACTATAGTCCACAAAAGACCTCGCTTGCATGCGATTGTTTCAAATGGATGGATCGAACCCCACAATCACACATCAAGTTTGTCAACGCAATTATAATCAATGAGTAGTGGTCTCGTCACAATAGCAGGGATCGACTGTCCACAGGAGTCCTCCGTCACTTATTGTCCTCAACCATGATGCAACATTGATGATAAGAAGTGATAAAAAATCAACCACATTTGTCTTGTTACATTCTGTTTACAAGAGTGTTTATCGCTGTTTTATTCGTAAATCCTTTTATTACAATTCAAATATATTTCAATCCTAGTTCACAGCTGCCAATTTTGAGCAGTATTATCAGGAGCAGCGCATGTCTTCGGTGAACTGTCTACAATGTGCATGTCCCCAACATAGTCCTCCAACATGATATGCAATATTTCTTTGATGAAACCCTCAACAGCTGATGCAGCTAAATTCGTTTTCATGTTATCGACTTTGTCTCCCTTGCTACTGTCATGGGTAAATATATTTTTGATTTTTTCATTGGCTACATGAGAACGAATAGAAATCCGACGATGAATATCTCTAACATCTCACGCAAGTAATGTATTGTCATCATTGACTCAGCCGAACATGAGGGAAATGCTACAGCTGCTGTACTATATTGTCATCTGCATCAAATATGTGATAGATTGAGGGTCCGAATTCTAATCAATTAATTTAGATTCTGCAACGGCTCATTTCATTGCGGATTCATGATCTGAATGTATTCCAGCAAAACTAGATAGTGTTATCTATGTCTATTGGCATCTCATATGTTTGATAAGACAATAGACGTCAGTTTCTCATAATGTAGAGACAATTCTGTTCACAAGGCCATAGTTCTGTGGTTAGTAGTTCGCTATCAGGAAATTTTGCTGATAGAGATGTTCTAGAACTAGGATTTGAAATTCACAGACACAATATAACTCACTCTTCTGTGGCATTGCATAATTCATGTTGTTGCGCGCAACAACTATAATTTTCTCAGTCACTCATTTAGTCACTGCATTATGATGTTTTTTCTCCTGCGGTTTTTCTCTAGGATGTCATAACTTTGAAACGGATTGGCTATGCCGATGCCAGGTGCATTGGACGTTGGCAGTTTACCCGTGAAGTTGCGTCGGAACCATATTGCTATCCTACCACGGAGCGCGCCTGATGGAAGGTCAATTGGTTCTCTCGGCCGCAGTATGATTTTTTTCAGATTCTTCGAAATTCGAGCGCGCTGTGCGGCGGAATCTCAATAGTGTTCCGAATGAGTTCCATTAGGAATCCATTTATGAATTCCATTATGTAAATTGTACAATACAATATATACAGAATGATTTCCATTAGAATGTGCGACCCATAGACATCGGATAAAATTATTGGGACTAGAGCGGACACAGCCCATTTCTGGTGGCCTTTAAAGCCGTTCGGTGGCAATAATTGCAAATATCTACCGAAAAAAATATCAATAATGTTAAATAGCAATAATGTTATCCGATGTCTATGGTGCGACCTATGCCTAGAAAAATTGGCTGAGTTTCTCATCATATGACATTGAAACAATCTTGGACAGTGGACCTACGCTACGGGTGTAAGTATTTATAACTATACTACGACTTCTAAAATCACCACTCCCCTATGATGAGCTCCTGGATCCGCCCTTGATCCTATTGATATTGCAGTTTATTGTCCAATGTCTGCAATGAACGTCAATGAAGTCATGATGTTTCTCTCTCTTGTTTCCCTTTATTCAAGTTGAAGTTTAGGCTGTTTTTTTCCGTTGTGAGTCATCAAAAATTTTAAAAGAAAGTATATTTTCATGCATGGGCCTATCCTGCTTTCCTGTTTGTAAAAGTTTGGCTCTGCTGTGAAGACATGAAAAAATGATGTTTCGCTCTTCACCATAAGTCAATGCGAAAAGATTGGATGACAGATGTCTATTGATGATAGTTTCAAGTCACTCAGTCATACACTCGATCAAACATCGATCTATATGATTGATGCTAGATCTCAAGAAGTATTAGATAGGTAATACATGCCATAACGTAAGACGGTACCTTGCGAGTTGTTTCATCATTTTGTCACTAAATGGAGATCATGATAACCATGAATCTTTTGCTATCACTTCTCGTTGCTCGTCACTTCTTGTTGACTCAAAGAAGTGTCTGTGCACAGTGAAAATTTTAAGTGTAGACCCATTTAGATCTTTTAAAGTTGATTCAAGATTTTGAGTTTTTTTAGTCAACTCTCTTCATTACAATGTTTTGCTCTTTCATTGGCAGTTTGTGATGTGATAACGCCTAAGAAAATAATCCTTTCATAATAATGCAAAGTTTTGAATCCTTCGAATTTAAGAATTTTAATTAATTTTTGCTAATTTAAGAAACGATATTGGTTGTCCAAGTTGCCATAACATGGAGGATTTGTGGAATATTTATAAAGAGAGGTTACAAATTACTTTATGTAAGGCCCTTTTTGTACTTTGCTCACAAAATTGATTGCTGACTGTTTTTCAATGCGTGGACGAAAAGAGGCAGCATAACTTCAGAATACACTAAGCTTCCTTATTTTCATATTTTTGAAAAGTACGAATAAAATGTTATTCTTTAAAAGCTAAACAAACTTTTTGTTATTCAATTCCGATAAAACTGTCTAGAAAATTTGTCATTCGGACATCATTTCATGCTCCATTGGTGATGACTGATACATTTGTCATAATCTTTGCTTCCTTATTAGCGCCTATTTTGAATCCAGTACGGTAGTGCCGCATTGTCCGGCTGATTGCATTATGACATTCCATTACGTGTTCTTTCTAATTGTATTCTCGATTGAGCTATCTTCTTGTCGTAAGTAAATTCATATTGTTGTAATTTTTCCACATGAGATTCATCACGGATAGTCTGTACACGGATGATGCAAATGTATTGTTTGGAGTCGTTAAAACCTCAATACTGTTCTGAAGATTCCTTTCATCCCTCAAATACTGTGTAAAATAAGTTGTGAAATACTAGTGTTGTGGCTGTCAGTAAGGGTGTTCTATGTAGATATTGTCACATGACTGATTTTTCGATAGAAAATGATCAACAGCATAATCTACCCATCAACTTTCATGATGAAGGGGTTCTAGATTGTGTTAATTTGCACATAGATTGGTACTCCACGAACGATATTCATCATAAAATTGTTCTGAAAAATATCCGACACATTTTCATTATTGAAAGTTACTTGAGATTGGGCACTGTCAAGTGTAAATATTACATCAGGATAGTTGTGTGAATGTACACAAAAATAAATCAGGAAAGGGTTTCTTCATAATATTGTTGTTCAAAAAATGACTTACACAGGCGTAGAATATGACGTTTTGTAAAATTTGACAGACGGTTTGGGATTAATCCAGAAAGTTTCGTTCATTTTGCTTGCCGAATTGTGACCAAATTGATAGCATTTTCAGATAGTACTGTAAACTAGGAATCCAATGGCTTCCGGTATTCTAGGAGACAATTGCAACATCATAATTCTGAATTCTTCCCGACTCAATTTTCACATGAAGATAATAAAGGATGGCATAAAAGTTATTTTCGCATACTGATGTATAAATAGCCCTTTTGAGACTTCTCTTCGTATTCACGGTATGCGGGCGTCATAGCGTCAAGTAGTTACACGGCCCAAACCCACTGGCAATGTCTCATTGTGGATATCACACCAGTCTGTCTCGTCTCCCCAAGAGTAAGTTTGCTGCTAATAATACTTACACTTAATTGCTAAAAAATATGTACATGTCCTTCTGTACACATTTTTTATAAATAAGCAGGACATGTACATATTTTTTTAGCAATAAAAGGTAGACATTTTTAGCAACACTTATTCTTGGGGAGACGAGACAAAGTGGTGTGAATTCCACAATGAAATCGAACAATCTCCCGTCGGCTTCCACCACATACCGCCATCTTTACAAATCCAGTATTCTCTCTCCGATGGAATAGTGTTGTCATCTATGGACCGGAAGCCCACAAACACATCTTGACCTCCCTGAACGGGTTGAGAAAGGTCAAGAATCTTACGGGTGAAAAAATTGCTAGCGAGTTGCGGCCGCTGTCCGTCTGATGGGATGTTGCTTCAATCAGTCTCTTCTGCAGATACTATTTCGGTAGAAGCAGCTTTGCAGTAAATGAATGCGCACCCAAGCCTAAGAATTCCAGAAGCACACGCAGACCTAATGCACTAATGCACTTACATGCTATCATGTGAGCTTAGAACGCGCACGCACGGTGAGTCGAACGAAAAGCTATTTTGTTCGTACGGCACAGCTTTGGAATCAGCTTCCCCAGACCACTTTCCCTGGCCAATACAATCTTCATACTTTCAAGAGGCGTGCGAGTAAGTTTCTGATGGGGAAACTTTATCAGATTAGAGTAGAAGATCTTCTGTTTTACGTCTATTTATTTAAAATAATGCAAAACTTTATCATATCAGCAGATCTGTTATTTTACTTTTATTTATTGAAAATAAAACGATTAGTCACTTTTTCAGTGAGTAACCCCTAGCTTCGCTCATGGCCCGTATCTTTGCTAGGAGTGAAGCTTCTGTAAAAAAA
Organism: Prostheceraeus crozeri; assembly: GCA_907163375.1. Taxonomy (NCBI): domain Eukaryota; kingdom Metazoa; phylum Platyhelminthes; order Polycladida; family Euryleptidae; genus Prostheceraeus; species Prostheceraeus crozeri. Next base: position 94,704 of record CAJQUW010007813.1, read on the forward strand.
CAAGTTCAGCCGTTGAAAGATTACATTCCACAAAATGTCTCCGCCAGGCGACAAATACATTTGATAGCAAAGCTACTGATCCCAATTTCTATTTCACTTTTTGAGATAGAAAGAGGCCAAACACGAGATGAGCAAAAGAAATATATGACGAAAATGTTCTGCAGCATTTGCAGAGTCTTAAGGAATGAAGTTGATGGCATTGAAAAAATAAGTATAAGAAACGAGCACCAGCTGTTCTTCTTTCACCTGAAAAGTAGATATATTTTTTTCTTTTCCAGAGTAGGACATTCTGAACTTCTGGAAAGAAAAAGACTTTATTGTCAACCATTTATCATCGTGTCTAATGGAAATGAGCTTAGTTCAGTTTCTTGCGTTAAGACCATCGAATAAATGGATGTTTTATGACGCTCCACAACTCAGCTTAATTCACAGACATCGTAGAGTTTATCGAAATGATTTCTCTGTGCGATTGCTGGGTCGTAATGCTTTTAGATGGTGGTTGATGACGATGCACGGGAGGTGATAAATTATCTTCATTTTTCGAGCATAAAGCGAAAGCACTCCCTGTTTTTTATAATCGTCTATTGGCAAAGGTTAAAATAAAATATCGTTACAGTGCCCTGACGTTTCGTCCTGCAAGGACTTGTTCACAGGTTAGACAAAGCCATGTACGGGGTTTGAAATTGGCTTATAAATACGAATGACCACTCGTCAGCTCCTGTTTGCGATTAATGCAAGGTTGATGAATCATGCTAATAAGCTTAGCTTCAGCAATACGGGTAGAAACTGGATCATTAAGACATTGCATAATAATGATGTCAAAATCATCAATAGTTAAAATCGACCAATAATGGTCTTTCTTCGCATGTTCTGAGAGGGCACTCTTGCTGTCCTGATTATGCAAACTACGTTTGTGTTCCGAATATCTTGCACTTAAAGTGCGATTCGTAGAGCCACACATAGTTTTTGCCGCAATGTTTGCAAATGAACTTATATACAACATATTTTAAGTTACAAATGTTAGGTTTGCCAATTATACCACAGAGATTACAATGATATGATTTGCCTATTAATCTTGTCAGTAAACCTGGCAGACAAATTAGCTCATGCTTCAACTATCGCAATAATTTACACAACTGTAATTGTAATCTCTGTGGTATAATTGGCAAACCTAACATTTGTAACTTAAAATATGTTGTATATAAGTTCATTTGCAAACATTGCGGCAAAAACTACATTGGCTCTACGAATCGCACTTTAAGTGCAAGATATTCGGAACACAAACGTAGTTTGCATAATCAGGACAGCAAGAGTGCCCTCTCAGAACATGCGAAGAAAGACCATTATTGGTCGATTTTAACTATTGATGATTTTGACATCATTATTATGCAATGTCTTAATGATCCAGTTTCTACCCGTTTCGCTTTATGCTCGAAAAATGAAGATAACTTTTAAATGGTGTTTGTCAGAATCCTTGATCTATTTCTGATGTGCAATTCAACCCTGTACAAATAATTCAAATTTGAATAAATCAGTCATACTGAAATTTGTCACCAAAATAGCATGCCGGTACTTGACATTTCAACTATTCATCGCGGCTGTGTTCAATCGTATAATTTTAGTAGTTCAGGTATTATGCGTTCTTCCTTTAGGAACCTGAGTCGATGGAATATCATACTGTCGTGCTCTTTTTTACAATCATTGTTTATTTGATGGCTTCATGAGTAATAAAAACTGCATGTACGATTGAGTCGTGAAAGTATTTTTAAGACTCAAGATTTATGATGTCGCACATTCCTAATATTGAAACATTTCATTTTAGAGCGATGTCAGCTGTATCCCGTTCGCCCGCTTGGCATGACAGATAAATGGAACGGAATCAAAGACAGCCAGATTACTGCATCATCTCAGTTTTCAGTCGACACGGCACCCTACTATGCCAGACTGCATTACTCGGAAGGTAAAAATATGAAGATCAGACCAATGTTGCATGCCATTTTTTATGAATAAACTATTAGAATGTACCAGGTGTGCTTCGATGGTGTACTTGCCTAGTGATAATTCATAATTAAGCTTCTTCAGATGCTTTTAGGACGCTCAACATATACTTGCATCCATCGAATGGCTTCAATTTTACTGCTCTGTGCGACCTTGAGCCGATGATTTCAGATGTTGTTCTTGAGATGGTGTTTTCCTCGATGGAATTGATTATTGTAGCAATCGATCCGAGAACAAGCTTCAGCGATGTAGCTCCTATTGTTGCCTTTCATCCCGTCCTGCTGATGCGACGGATTCAGGGGTTGTCAAGTATTTTAAAGTTAAGCGGCCGCTGTAATAACGTCACATAAGAATTACTTGGTTTTCAATGAAGCTCCTCTCTAGATATGTAATTCAAGATGGTTGAATTTGAAAACTTTTATTATAAGTTCGACGACATGCGTGTCGCTTCATGACCATCATTTTTTAATTATTAGTCGCTACGCTCTATATTTATAGGCCTACCACTGATACCGTGTTGCCATAGAAGTAGGGTTATTTTAACATCTGCTTTGTATTAGTTAGAGGAAGATTTCCTGTGATCATCAAATCAATTGCCTGAGGGCGCAAGCCCGAGTCGCTAATCATATGTACGCATATGATATGCGACTACATGTATCAATGATATCAAGATTTGCACGAATTAGAAAGTCCACGTCTCTGACTTAATGTTTGAGGGTCCTTAGTATATTAAATTTATGACAGACTACGTGTTAAGTCGATACTAATAATGATAATTGCATTTATCATAATTTAAATGTTGACCTAACATTGTTATGAGAACATTTTTTTCTTCAAGTTTGAAACTGCGATTTAAACTTGCCGTGACAGCTAGCCAAGCATGCCTGGACGATTGATTGGTCATTCTTCCATCCTATCATGGCTAATAAGACGAAATCCTCCTCCAACTGTTGCAAAGCATACAAGCTTATTACATAACTGTAGAACCGTTTTCAAAATCCGTTTTATATTTGACATAATTTATTAGATATTTAGCAGGAAGCACTTCGTTGCACTCTAATGCACGTTAATGCTTCTCCATAAAATGTTGCACCTGAGGTAGATCTTGAACCGGAAGCGTGTGCAATTGATATAATACATGGATTTTATTGAGCCTAACAAAGAGTTCTCTGTTTGATGTCCGTAAATTTGACTCAACAGCTTCTCTGATCGAAAAATTAACCCCCTGGTTAGAGAATGGCACTCGTATTTGTAACACTATTTTATGCCAATTTATCTAGGTTAGTTCCCCTGCCCAGAGGGAAACCATGAAGATTGCCATCAAAGGGAAGCATTGAAAGATCAGAGCACTACATAGACTGTAGATTCTTATAAATGTAGGCATGTTTCAGAATATCAGCCGGCTCAGGGTGGCTTGCAATGGATCACGAGGGTCTGTCATGCGATAGTGGGAACTAGATTCATGAGTTCATATTTTTATATTTTTCATTAGATGTACAGCTCTTGTTTGACAAATGCATTTTCTATTTATTGTAAACTATAGTCATTTTTCATGTAGATATTACTCAAAGAAAATGGTGGATTATTACGGGTTCTACATCAGAAGTTGTTTCAAACCAAACATCACTAACTCCTGAACTAGAGATATCAGAGCTAAGATGAGAGCCATCATAAATACACAGCATCCTCTCAAGACTTCGACAGCAGTAATTTCATGTGCATCTGTGCACTTTACTATCAGATTGTGACTCATTAATGTTTTAGATTTTATTTCTTCAACTTGGTTGTTTTACGAAGACATGGATAATATCTTAAATCTGCATTTACTCTTCAGGTGGCTTTTATGAGACAGCAAATACAGGTAATACTGATAATCATGCTCCATTGATTTGGAGATCAGATGATTTCATGTGATACATTTTCACATCAATCTTCGGGTTATTTGATGCTGTATTGATTCCATAAATCTATTTCGGATTTATAATTGATTTTGATCGTTGATTTACTTTAGATGTACCATGCAGGTTCTAATACTTCTAACTTGAAGACAATGCTGTAGCTCCTATTGGAAATTCATGATCTTATTCATTCACCATCGTCTTTTACCAGTAGTTGTCTCGAAACGAAAAAAAACATGTTTTCTTATTATTTGTTTCACGTGATCAGCGTATACTATGTTCCATTATGAAGGAAACCTGTGGATTTTTATTGCCATTCGATTTATTCGAAATCTTTCGATCACTACACGCTGCCATCAAGAAACGGTCAAGCAATATTCGCTTCTTGAATCAAAATGAAACGAAACTGTCACCTCGTTATTTCATATGATGATAAGTTTACATTAATGATTCGGTGAAAATTTATAAAACTTAAAGGGCAAAGACATATGCAACTACTCGGAGAATTAATACGAGGAGAAATATGAGCTTACAGAAACTGTACAAGGATGACTTTGCCTATTTTAGGTTTAGAAAAAAGCAAAACAACATAGCTTCAAACGTGGCTTATGATATTGAGAAAGGCTTCTTTGACGTGCTTCATCAACTACTTTCATTGAGATTCTATCATCTCAATGTAATTGCATCGTCACGCTTGAGAGTTGGTGAATGAGGAGGATGTGACACAATTTAAATCGAATGAAATATGATAGAAGCAAATTTTGATCAAGTAAACCGAATGCGATCACTTTTTCGAATAGATTCTCGAGGCTTTGCAGGTCTCTTGTCTATAACTTCTTTTGATGGTGATAATTGACTGAAATTAATTGCATTATTCAAAAATTCGAAAATCTCACAGGTGAAGAATGATCTGAAGCTTTAATACCTAAAATGCTTTGTTTTTCTGAAAATGAAATATATCGGTATGTACAAAAATTTAATGTGCGCATACTGAAACACGAGCAGCTTGTATGGTCCCTGAGAAAGCGAATTATATTTTGGCATCTATCTTGTGAGCGTTTACATTTTTTCATGTGAATGAGAACCAGTAATGCAACAGACGTAACATATCCACACTGAACTATGAATTTCATCCCTGCGAAGCGTTTTGCTAAACCGTGAGGTAATGAAAATCAATGAATGTGAATAGGATTATTTTCAAATTGCCGATGCAAGTTTGTTGCCTCTGTTTGATCAGATAGGTTAGTTATCAGCTACTCGTCTTTGCCCATATTGATACCTACATTGATTTGCCTACATTGATACTTGCGTGTTATCTGTGTTAGCATAATACGACCACATTCTATGTTCAGAATTTCAGGATTTTTAATTGAAATTGGGTTAACTGATGATTCCTGATATTGGATGAAATGGCAGCCATTCAGGTCTGTTCCCATTTTTTAGCTGAGGAGGCTTCGTGTTTCCATGATTTGTCGTTACGCGGACGAAATTAATTGCCGATTTGAACTTAGCTTATTTGATCACCTGATTTGTCATCCTTGCATACTTCTTTTATGTGCATCATGCGGCATTTCTGTTTCAGCCTTCCTTTGGGATTGGAGCCTAGGTATAAATTCGCTGAATTTAACATATTTTGTACTGCTTTAGCCGTTGTATTTGCACGTAACACATAACATATTTATCGGTTTTTTTCTATTTCCTTTTTGTTTGGTGCTTGCTTCACACATTTCATAATGACATCTGTAAGTTTTGTGCCAAGTGTGTCATTTCATAATCTTTGTCGACGGAGATCATAACAAAAAACAGCATCTTCATCACAGACAGCTTGGCAAGACAATGTCTAAAATACATGTATGTGATACAGAGCCGTCTGTATTATTATATCTGACTTCGAAACGAAAATTAAATCTTGAGAAAATTTAGATCAAACTTCATTATGTCAAACAGTTCGAAAACTTACCATCTAGTTAATCGACTTAAATAAATACAAAAATGCTGGAATTAGACTGATAATTAATTACAAAGAAGATAACATTATGAAAATCACATTAAAGCCCTCAAATAAGGACAGCAATGTCGGATTATGTAATTGAAATGCTCTGAGGTGCTTATTAAACTGTCAACCGTCAAATAGTTGAAGTTTGAACTTTTTGAATAATGATCTCGATGGATTTTAGTAAAATTCTGTCTATCTAGACGCTGAGGCTGTATAAGAAATCCTGAAAATCCATACAAATGGAGATCCCGATATGCAGAAAGTCCACTTCCATGTATAGAAGAATGAAAGTTGATTGCATGACGTTGGACTCTATGGTGACTTCTGTCAGATGTTCCTACTGAATGACTTTTATTCATAATTGACATTTTCCGCAAACTGATGCATGGATGAATAGACATTCATCTCTAGATCAAACCACAAGATGAACTTTCTGATACCTGGCTCTGCAACGTAAGGTAGCAACAACGCTACATGGTAGCAAGTTTATCATATATCGAAGGGCGGGTAAGTCCGTATTGATCTTTAGTATCGTTAAGTGAAATTTTTGACGCTTGAATTTTTTTGAGGCATTGATTCTATTCATCCTTGCTTCTCAATGGCAGTCATATTTAGTATTTCTTAGGTATGCTGAACGCTGCGCGGTAGGATGTCTATGATTTGGATGAAGAATCTCAGATGTGACTATTGAGTTGCCTACAGTTGATATGCACAATCCGTTATACTGTGTTTTTGTCAAATTGCTCGGCTTCCGTGATCGTCGAGCCTGGACGTGGACCGGCCGGATACTTGAAACAGCACCATCTCGGCCAGGTCTTAAAATTTGAATTCGTTTAGTGACACCGGTCACGTTGCATCTCCGGTCAATTGAATTGAAAACAGACCACTGGTTACACGCGAAACTTCACAAGTCAGCGATATTATGAAGCATCACTTTGCCAACTTATAGGAAATATTCTTTCTCTAGGGGCTATGTTATTTTTATATCAGCAAGCTTCAGTCTGGTAGCAAAAATCCGCAATTCACATGGATGGGCAGATGTAACAATTTCTCATCTCAAAATAAAATGTGACGGTCCACCCCTTAGCTTCAGTGTGAAATTGTAAGATTGCCAGTCTATGGGATAGAGTAACGTGAGTGAAATTAAGAAGTTAGCATGTAATTGAATTTAACAAATACAACATCCTAATAAGATCAGGTTAATCGATGGACGCCGTCTCTCCTGACAAACGGCCTGCTTTTGTATTCGAATGGGTTTATGATAAAAAGTTAATAAAATGGATAAATATTACTACTTACATATACTAGCACTTTTTCGTACAGGAGCATGTATCAAAATACGCGCGGAAATAGTCTAATTGAAACAGAAATTGTATCGAAATCAATTATTGCCTTTGAGCGGGAATTCCAGAAGTCTGATTGCCAATTCCCAATACTCCTGCTTATCCAGAGTATCGGTATATGTGCAAGTTATACGTCATATTTCGTTGAGCTACTGGAAAGAAGCCGTCCGAGTCTATCCAAACGAGACTGGTTGGCGACCCCCGGACTATTGATTGCGCCGGCTACCAACATTTCTCTACCGTTTATTAATAAGCACGTTGACTCTACTACTGGCTTTTGGTGACCAGGGTGCGTTAACTGAGACTGCAGAGAAATTTTGTACCCCGTGACTAGGATTCCAATGGCCAAAGTTAATCCAAAATATCCCACCTCGACCGAAATAGCCTCAAATGCTATGAGTCGTTGTTGTCTTTCCGTAATAATCATCCACTTAGGAATCACAATTGCATCAACAGCCTGATTGTACGGTATATTTTGACATTTGTTGCCTATGTAAAATTCATGTTATTTCACGCTTGCTCATTAGTTAACATTTCATTTTGTTGCATGTTAGCTTGGACTCCTGCTGAACAGAATTTGAATCAATATCTTCAAGTAGACATGACTACACGTCGAGTCGTTCATTCAATAGCGACACAAGGTCGACCTGCAGGCAAAGCCTGGGTAATCGACTACTACGTGCAATACAGCGACAACAATAATGGAGATTATCGTTATGTTGTCGATATTTTCGGATTACCGAAGGTGACTTCTGACTGAAAATCGATAGATTTCTATCATAAAAGCAATTGATTCAATTCTGAGCTATAAACGACCTCCTTATCTCATGTCTGTGTAGTTTTACCTGTGTGGAAAGGTATTGATTTCAACGAATTTGTCCTCAATGTAAGACGTCGATGCCTCTAAATTGTTTGTAATTCACTTAAATTTGTTAACATTTTGCTCATGATTTACACGGGGACGAATTCGTAAATTTCAATTGTATTGCTTTTTGTTGATTTGAAACATCTATCACCAACTGAAACGTTGTACATAAAGTCGGAGCTCAGAGCAGGTAGTTCAGTGAAAAGTAGCTCACTGTCACTCTAAATATTGATTGGACTTCAGTTTCAATCCAAACAATTTTCAGCATGGTCATCTATCAACTACTTAGTTGCTGCGTGCGGCCATTTGTGTGGTTGCTAGGCTTGCCGTGGATGTGGCTATCCATGGAGATCTTTAGAATAAGATTTTTTGAATGAATACTTTCAAATTTGTGGCTGTAATTGTTTCCACGTAAATTTCTGAAGCCAACATGTTTTCTCAAATTATAGACAGTTTAATAATTTAACGAAACATCACAACACGTCAAGTGAACTTAATAGGAAAATGTCATTCGAGTTTGACTAGTGGCCGGATCGAGCATATTTAAAACAACTTGATATGAGGCTGGACGTCTCCTGAAGTGACACATTCTTGTTTATTATCTTGATTGCTTATTGTTCGATTGCTATGGTGCACCGTTGGATGATGCGCCATTTGCCATAACATTGATCACGAGGCTTCAGACGTCGACAGCCAAGTGGTGTGCTCGTAGTATTCTTACAACTCAATATTACCAGTTCATAGAACTGGGTTTAAAAATATATAATTCAGCAGCTTAACACGGTTGCGCATATGTGCCAAAATTATTTTTCGCGCACCGTGTCCTCAGCATCCATAGAAAGGCTATTTGTTCAAGTCGGCGTTATTTGTCGAAGATGAAGATAGACCTATCACCATCCGTGATGAAAAAGCTTATCTGCATCTAAAAGTGGAGTTTCCACAGACAATGAAGAGCTGGCAAAGGATGCTGACGAGGATTCATTGCAAGCAAAAGTTGATTCTGACCGAGAGAAGCTTGAACTTGTCTATCTTGATTAAACGCATATCGCTTTGGATGCATGTAGATTTACATTAATGATCGTCCTCTATCTGGTTCTATATATAGTGGCACTTCAGGGTGGAGCACTTCTTTTCTAAAATTGGATTCATATCTCTTGTATGTAGAATAGCCACGTTATATATGCTCATTGACATAATTAATGAAACAAACTATCATCGGCTTGAATTGAAGTTTGTTTCATTTTTTTCTCAGGTATGATGCAATATCTCGCTTTCTATGTATTACCATTCAACACATTAGAGAATGGAGAAAGATCTATGGTGGTCAAATTTCAAATTTTGATATCGATGCAACTGTCACAATTGATTTTACAAATTGAACATAAACGTGAGCTGAAATCCAGCTTTTGTAAAATAAAATGGCACACGATCAGTCTACCAGAGGTATGGCTATTGGAATGATTCGTTGTGGTAGAAGTTGTGCGAGTGTTGCCGAAGAGCTGCAACTATCGAGAGTCGTTGTTTGGAGGTGGTGGTGTCGATGGAAAGCAGAAGGAGATGTTAAAAGGAAGAAGGGATCTGGTCGACCAAGAAAGTCTGCAGGAAGGACAGACGCACGTCTAGTTTTAGCTGCAAAGAGGAATATATTTGTGTCAGTCCCAAAGCTAGCCCTACACTGGAAGAGTGCCTCAAATATAGACTGTAGCGTTCGAACGGCTTACCGAAGATTGCGAGAAGCTGGAATTCAATCGCGACGACCAGCTGTCCTAATTCCATTGAGTGTTGAGCACCGCAGAAGACGAGTTGCCTGGTGTGATGCCCATCGCTCATGGAATGACCATCACTGGCAGAAAGTCTTGTGGACCGATGAATCGAGATTCACTCTGAATTTCAATGACGGTCGTGTCAGAGTGCATCGTCTTCCAGGTGAACGCTTTGCCCCATGCTGTATTAAAGAACACGACAGATATGGTGGTGGAAGTGTTATGCTGTGGGTGGCATTTGGCATGGCGGACGAACGACAGCAGTCATCATCAAAGGCACGTTGACTGGAGAGAGGTATCTCAATGAAATTGTGCTTCCTGTTGTTGCCCCAGTGGTCAGGGTGGAGGATCTCGTCTTCCCAGACGACAACGCAAGACCACATCGCTCCTCGGCTATCATTGCCAGTGTTAGGAGATTGAACATTCAAACCCTTGACTGGCCTGCACGCTCACCTGACTTGTCACCCATTGAACAAGTCTAGGACGAGCTTGGGCGGCGAGTGAGAGACCGCTGTTCACTTCCACCAGTGTCCCTGAAGATTCTCTCTGAAAGACTGACAGAGCAGTGGCTTCTCCTTGAAACATCCTTCATTCAGAAACTTTGTGAATCCATGCCATCTCGGATTACTGAATGTATTGGAGCTAGAGGGGGGGGGGCACACGCGTTATTAAAGTTGAATCTGCTACATGCGTTGTTTTTCTGTGCTAGCGACTTAGTGGAGATTGTGACTAAATTATCAAGGTATCATACATACATGTTATACCAGTCAAAAATGAAAGAAGTTAAAAAAGTAAATGTTTCAAAAATTTTGTCAATGAGTATATATTTACATTTACAACCTGGGCTAGTCGTATTTTCAATTTCTAGCTTATGAAAAATTATTTTTTACATCATTTCATTGTAAGCATATTATCAGATGAATTATATAAACTCTGAACGGTATGTCCACCAACAATATTCATGGATATCTACGGGCATCCATGACAAATTTTGTGGATGTTAATCTGAAATTTCTTCTCCACGGCAACCCTGTTGCAATCTAATTGCTTTTTATGAAAAGTTTATAAATTGGATTCGTATCGGGGCTCATTTTGATTAACGTGTAGATACTAGGTGTTTAGAGCACAGTCGGCTTCCGGCACAGAAAAAAATCCAGAACTAATCGCTATCTGCACGTTATCAGTTGGTGTTGGTTGATTTGTGTTATTGATTATTTCAGTCCTGATTGACTGCATTATAAATTGATTTGAGTGTCTGTTACATACGTAGGTGGTGCTGGAGCCTGGGTTTCTGCAACTCAGGACTATCGACAATACTTGCAAGTCGATTTCATCACTCGCAAAGTTATTGAAAGTATTGCTACTCAAGGACGGCAGGGTAGCCGGGAGTATATCAGAGATTACTACGTCATGTACACCGACAATCCAACAGCAGGCAATTGGATGTATTATCGTGATGAATATGGGTCACCTTACGTACGTATTTTGATGTCGTGTTTATCTGTGTTCAATCACTTAATCAGTTTTTTCACCTTGTCTTTCTCCAGTGTGACTGTTTTTGTTTGTTCTTATCTGAATTGGCTGAATTTCAATTATGCAACTGTATTTCTTCGAATAGAACCCGCGTGTTATTCTATTTGAGGCCAGGTTGTATGAAAAAGGGTCTTAACCCAATTTACCTATTTATAATCGTTGTTCGATGATGCTGGTCATTACAACTACAGATTGTCTTACGCTGAATTGCGAATTTCGATCAAGTTTTTATCGAGGTCGAGCTCATGTATTTCCCTGTGCTATTGTAATTGTCGTTTCTGTCAGTTAAGTTGCTGAATGGTTTCAAGTCAAAATGGTCTTCGCGCAAGACGGTTTTGACTGTCCAAGGGAAAACCACAAAATACAATTGCAACAACAGATACAATTTCAGCAACATCTAAGACCTAGGTTTCATATGTTGTTGAAAACGTTTCTGTTACTTGCTTGAATTTCAGCTTCTGGCTTTCCCTGGGACAGTTTTGTCAAAACTTGGTTTCAGGACCTTTATGTAAAATGACCATTTTGACATGGAACCGGTTGAATACATAGTGCATTCTTGTAATTGAACAACTTAGGTAATTCCTGAAATAAGCTCTGAAATGTGAAATACCATTTTTGGTCGGCAATAAATAACCAAATGTCACAAGGTTGGAAATTCAATAGTAATTCGCTCTCAAACAAAATCGCCTAAATGAGGTTCGCCCTCATTCCAGTTTCGTCATTTTTATCAGAATTTTCATGACTAAGAATAAACACACAGTGTTATGAAGGTTCCAAGACGGAAATACTGAAAGAGACATCGGCAGATTATAAAATTAATTTTTTATTCAAATAATACGTTGTTGAATGATTTTTGCTGGCATGCAAAAGAAGATTACAACTTCGGCTAACTAATCAATATTGGATAACATATTACCGATTTTTGTAAGAGTCATCCACTAGTGTTCATTTGGATTTTATGGTAAATAATTAAGTATTCACGCAATAATGCTGTTGATCTTATAGATATTATCGCTAAATTGGACGCATTTACCTCATGTTATATTTTCTGAATGATTTCAATATCTGGGCCTATATATAATGAATCGCTGCATCGTCAAACGAGCAAGAGGAATAATTCTGAAATCGGTTTTAATATCAGCAACAGTATGTAAACATGGGTTTGCAGCCGTGGTCAGAAAATTTTGAACCAGCTGTATTATTTGAAGAATTTTTAGCATGTTAATTGTTTCAATCGATGCAATGCAAACCTTTTTTGCACAATGATATAATGGCATTCTACAATTGATTTTATGAGCATAATAGCTGTCAAAAACTATAATTAGCGATCAGTCTTGTTTTTATCCAGAAATTTCAATTCGATTTCTGTTTAGTTGCTTAACCATTTTACGTGCAAAATGGATGAAGCAGAAAGATGTATCAATTGAAAAATGCGCTCAAGTTGAGACTTTGAAGAGCGAAATTTGTCAGAATACAGCCCAGGGTTCGATTTAACCGGTATCGCATCGCAGTTTGCGATGCATTTCGCGATGCATTTCTGCCCATATTGCGATGCATCTCGTTAGTATATCGCAATAAACTGCGATGCAACTGAACTGAGTCTGATTGCATGAATCAATCCTTAGGAATGACGTGGTGCAGCGCAAGGACTTCTATAAATAACAGGAGGCACAACGAGAGATCAGTAGGGAATTTAATGTAGGCTGGTTTTGAGGGAATTCTCTCAAAACCAGCCTACATTAAATTCCCTGCGATGCGGAGAATTAAGACTGACTGGAGATCAAGACTTTGTGAAGATACGCTGTGCAGTTTGTTGAGAATCAGTGTAGATGGCCCACCTGCAAACAACTTCGACACATCAAATGCTGTGAAGAGATTTTTGCACCAACCTCGTCGGCCCGGTAGTGATCGCAAGCGCCCGCATGATGAGTGATAATTCACGAGTTTCATTGTTATTCAGTGATTCAAATTATCTAGTGATTGATTGATAAGAATTGACATGAATTTGTCAGAAACTGCTATTTTCTATTATGTTTCAATAGACACAAGGTCTGATAAAATATTAGTTCTAATTTAAAGAGAAAATTTGGTTAACAGCTCACATGGGTAATTCGTTGAACCTACTAAACATTCTACTCTAGGTAACTTAAAACTAATTTACGAAACTGCGATACAAACATTGCAAGTTGCGATGCGAATGAGATTTGCATCGCAAAAAGTGCGATACATGATCAAAAAATTAAAACGAACCCTGCAGCCTGACATCAATAGCATCACTGATAGAAACTATCAAGATCGACTATTGAATTAAACTGCATGGCTCATTCAATGCCCGTGGGGATCCCCTGTGTTTGCAAAACCGGGGTAAGCACACAAAATGTTGAATTGTGTATCTTTTGTGAATCAGACAATATGCCTATATATTTGACTACAATTTGAGCTTTCAACCGTGCTTTCACTCATATATTCTCTAAATATAAAATAGATCCGAGAAACATTAATTTTCTGACCACGGCTTTATGTGCGTGGTTTTAAAAATCGTGTATTTGGCTCGTTCTTTTCTACAGTAATTTTCAAGCATGCCTTTAAAGCAAGACATATTGTTCCTTATGGCCCTGAATGAGTTATTATGAAGTTAATTGAATAATCGATTATCATGATGTAGGCATCTGAATTGTTCAAATTTTCATTCAATGCAACAACAGATTGAATACAAATGAGCCAGTTATCTATCCATGAATTGTCATATGCTAACAAGGAAAGTAGTCGATGCTGTATATCATGTTGTCGACATTGCAAGTGCTCTATTTCACACCAGAGCAAATTTTAAGGTTGTCTGCTCATTTAATAGGATGAGCCGGTGGTAGGATGGCTTCAACACAGAGGTGCAGACAATCCAGGGTTTGAGTCTGTCTTCCTCGTAGGTACCACCGCACTCGCTAGAGGTTGCCAACTCGAACCTGGTGAGGGTTGCAATTGAATGAAGTCTGTCCCATCCCTAGCTTGCTGGCATGGCTTTGTGACTTGGATGTGACAGGGTTGAGTATGAAAAATGGGTGTTCAACTGAAGGAAATGTTGCAAAATGGTGTAATAAGACCAGTCAAACATGATAATTAAAACCCTACACTACAGTATAAAATGGATTTCAGGATTTTCAAGCATTGATTTTGAAAATGCTACATGAGTGCTTTTTTTAAAGTCGACTTTTTGTACCCATAAATTCGAGTCAACTCGTCAAATTTTCTCAGCCAAATATTGGCTCACCGGAACTCTATAGACGAAGCGTTTGAATGTTCCGAAGTAACTGATGGATGTGCACCGTACAATGAGGGTTTCGTGTTTGACGAATTACCAGTATAACTTGCAAGTTGATAAATATTTTCAGAAATATAAATACTTCGGTTAATTTGATAAAGCTCTACAATCTACGCAATTCGCATTAATGGCATTCATCTACTCTAATTTAGTTGTTAATTAAGAAATTCACTCAATTGAAAATGAATGATGCGACGTAGCAAATAGGGTGTGTAACAATTCACAGAAAAATGATGCCATACAGAATACAGATTGAAAAATTGCCACCTATGCTGAAAAACTGATGCTTTTTATTCAATACAATGTTCATTTTGCTTACGACATCCGATGAGCTATAATAGAAATATGAACAGCCATTGGGAGAGCAGGCCTATGCCTACCAATTGGGATTTCGCGTAATACCCTAAAATATTCTCTGTTAATTTAGGCAGAATATTTAATGAACCTATTGAAAATGAGCATCTGCAACTCTAGGAGCAACGTTTAGATTTCAAAATGAAAGAAAATACAAAATTCCATTTCAACAAGGCAATTCAATTAATTGCAAATCAAGGATTATTCAAATTTTGGCTCCAGTCATGATCTGTTATCATTGCAACAGGGATTTCTGATAATAGCATTCATAATTTTGCTTTCCATGACTGCGGGAAGCCCAAAACGACAATCTTAGCGTATTACTATATATACGAGGCCTTTCGGACGTCACCGACGACCATCGTCAGGCACAGGAAAATGACAGAGTAACTCGACAATGTCTTGTGGAGTAGCAATCATGATCACATGACAGAAAATAGCGTCATTCAGAATAAAATTCCACAAAGATAAAATTTACGAACTCTAGAAAGAATTACAAAGAGTGCATACTACTACATGAAGAAATTAAGTAAGACCGTTAACTGTAAAATAACTAATGACAGAAAGAAAAAATAATGTAAGTTATCACCATGCACTGTCGACAGTAAAGCTGGTTTTGTTGCAGGAGTTCAAAGTCTTGGTCCATAGTGACTCCTTAATCAGTCTCTTGTGCCAGTGAGACTCCCGGTCGATGGTTACCATCTTCTTCATATCCACATTATGTCCTTCTTCGTGTACGTGTCTGGCAACCTCCGATCTTGACGTATCAAATGTTCTGATCGACCTCACATGTTCTCTTCTCCTTTCTTCAAGAGTCCGACTGGACTGTCCCACATACGACCATGAACAGTCACTTTCAGAACAAGGAATCTGATAGACTACTCCCAGATCAATTGCTGGACAAGGCCTTTTCTTCACCAGACATCGTTGTAGGGTAGTCGTTGGTTTGAGTCCGATGTCGATTCCCACCGTACCCAGAATGCCTCTAATCTTCTCAGAAACACCTGGAACATAAGGAAGAGAACCTCTAAACTCCTTCTTCTGCCTGTTGTCATCGGTCGAGTTAGACGCAGGAGACCACCATCTATTGCACTCTTTCATGCTGAACCCATTAGCTACCAAAGCGTTGGACACGTTGGATCTTTCCTCTGCTAGTCTAGCTATTGTTTAGCTAGTCTAGTTTATTGTTTATGACTCTAATGAAGCCTGTATGTCCGATAAGCAAATTTGCTTGGCGCATATCCAGTGGAAACTCTACAGAATAACTCAGGATATTCGCCGGTCAGGTGGTCGACAGGCCGGTCAAAGGGCAGGTCAGAAAGCAAAAATTCATCGGTCAACCAGTCGGTCGAGAAATTTGATCACCGGTCAGTTCCAATTCTGGTATCCTTATCGAATAACAATGGCTACCTGATAAAAATAATGAGGGTGCATATTCACTGTTGAAAGTAATCATGAGATTTGACTACCAAATGTTGCATTGTTTCATAAGTGGTCGTGACGGTCGGATTCTAGGTGTGTCGGTTAATTACTTAGGTCGGTTTATATGACTATTTTCATGGTTTTTGTCCAGGTTCTATTCGAGAAAATACAGCAAGCAATTTAACTTCAGTGTTTGATTTTCCTCCTGATGATCATCGAAATACACATTTGCATAATGATAAATAGTAATAATTTTAGAATTACCTGAGTGTTCGATTTTTACTGGAGTTACGATTATTTGCAATGACCAACAACTTGTTTTCAGCTATTTGATGGCAATAGGAACGATACTGAAGTAAAACTCAACGTCATGAAGTATCCCATAATCGCACGTTATATAAGAATATATCCTCAACGCTGGAACAGATTAATTGCCCTGCGAACAGAATTTTACGGATGTGACTATGGTAAGAATCAAACTTCACGATTTCCTTGATATTCCTCACTTTCAGTTGGGCTTCACTGTTTTCAGAGCATTACACGTCAACTTTTAATGGAAACACACATATTGATTTTCGACTTGATCTACCTGGACGTGCTGTTCAGAGCTTTGAGGAAGAAGTTCAGTTTCGATTCCGAACTAGCAGAAGTTACGGCCTGATTATGTACGGGGATGATGGTCAGGGAGATTACATGTCAATCGAGATTATAAATGGTCGTATTCGAATTGCTCTCAGTCTTGGAGGTCTTCAGTCATATGATTGGAATGAAATGTTTGCTGGCAGTCTTTTGGATGATGACCAATGGCACGATGTCAAGATAGTTCGAAAGTACCGGATGATCAATGTAACCGTTGATCGTATGGAGATGTGGAAAGATGTAACTGGCGAATTTCTCCAACTGAATTTGAATAGAAATGTGAGTTTTCAAATATGGCTGTGGTAGGTATATAGTGATTAGACACAAAGAGATTTGCGGTATTTGGCGGTAGTTTTGTTTATTCAGCGGCAAATTCGGAATATCAGTATTACGGTGGTATTTTGCTATCTTATTGTTTCATAAAAGAAGCTTTTGCAAAATACCCAAAAATGAAAGAAATCTCATGAGGTACCGGTTTAATTTCTTAAAAAGTCAATAATTTGCCGGTTTCCAAGATGTGCCATTTTTGTCGTTCAGAGATGACTTCATTCATTGACGCCATTATAGTCTTTTCTTGCATGTATCAGTAATTTTCATTTTCAGCGTTACTGTGTATGCTTAAAAAGAACTTTTTTTGTTTCATATGATTTGGCTGATTCAACATAAACTGTGTGTTTGATAGTGACATCAAGTGTGTAAGCAGATAATACCAGGGAAGAGAATATTCCGGATTTTTTTACGGCCATCTGGGTCATTTCTGAGATTCACCAGAAAATGCAATGAAAATGTAAGGGGGTATGGGGTAAGGCACGTGGGCCCCTAAGATGGAATGACATCTTCATGAAGCAGCGCATGATCCCTTCTTATGACAGCATCTTCATGATGCGTTGCATATAAGACCCCTCTGATCACAAGTTATTGCAATTTATATTATCCATATTTCCCCTTCTGACGATCAGTGGGCCCCTCTACTGTTCAGTGGGTCCCTTCTGACGATCGGTATGCCCCCTCTGTCGATCAGTGTGCCCCCTCTGAGCTGATGATCAATGGGCCCCTTCTAGTGATCAATGGGCCCCTTTGACGATCAATGGGGACCCTCTGACGATGAGTGGCCCCTCTAGTGATCAGTGGGCCCCTCGGGTGATCAATGGGCCCCTCGGGTGATCAATGGGCCCCTCTGACGATCAATGGGACCCCTCTGACGATGAGTGGGCCCCCTCAAGTGATTAGTGGCCCCCTCAAGTGATCAGTGGGCCCCCTCTAGTGATCAGTGGGTTACTTATTATGTTGTTTACCCGCTACGTGATTTATGTTTCCTTGCTACGTTTTTTGACTCTTTGGCAGGTCCCCTCTCCGACACCGTACATTTTGAAGTAAACAATTCCACTTGTTCTACTGTGTGCGGGATATATTATTAGTCGCACATTGTGAAACTCATCATACACGTCAAGAAATTTTGATTCAGAAAACCTCCCTCATATCATATCATTTTGAAATAACATTGAGCTCCGAAAAGTTGTAATTCCTGTGTCATATAATTGCAGAGAAAATGCTTTCTACATTCTAGGCGCTTTAAAAAGCTTGAATTCTACTGGTTGCACACCCATAGTGCTGGAGTTTTTGGCTGCGTCGCATGAAGAAACATCAAAATTCTACTAGTTACACTCCTAAACTGCGGCGCTTTAGAAAGCATCAAAATTGTACTAGCTACAGCGGCGCTTTGTAAAGCATCAAAATTGTACTAGTTACACTCCTAAAATGCTGGAGGTTTCGCCTGTGGCGCTTTAGAAAACACCAAAATTCTACTAGATGCTGCGGCGCTTTATAGAGCATCAGAGTCTACTAGTTACACTCCCAAAAGAGAGATTTTGTCCCGGTGCTTTGGCTCAATATGATTGAGCTACAATTAATTGTTATCTGTGGCCTTAGTACAAGCAATGTTTTTTAGTCGCAGCTATAGGGTCTATAGTGTGTAGGCGCATAAAGATTCATAGCTATTTAAAATTGACTCTTTGATTACTTGTTATGATATCAAGACTGAAAATGGGCCACCCTGGAAGAGATCTTCCGGATTTTTTGTGACACGGCGTTCTCATCCCTGTAATACATAGTGATGCAAATGAAGCCGTAATTGATTTTCAATAAGTAATTATCGTTATTCCGCAATTTTATCTCATCAAATGCTTTGCATGGAAGCTCGATCTTCATGTTTTTGTTGTTGTGATCTCATCCTTTACTCTCGCCAATTTTTATCAGTAAACATGAGTTAACTTGGTTGAATATTTAATCGGCTTTTCGTTTTTTGCATCATATATATTTTAAACGTTGTTTACCTTTGTTCTTCCAAGTGTTATTAACCTGCACGTAATATGTTTTGTTTAAGTCACCGCTGATCGCAGACTGGCACATGTATGAAGCTCTATTAGAGTTTATATTGATTAGCCTCTCTGTATCAGATTCATTTAATTTCACATAATCCTTTACGTAATTTCATTGCAAATATATGTGAGACCAATTATCAATTTCATTCGAACTACATTCATTCTTCAATATCCAATGAAGAATATGTGGTTCATCAGAAGCGTTTTCGAAGCAATTTAATCGATTTCTGAGTAAAATTGTTGCACAATATATTGTTTTCGCTACCATTTTGAACTTTGGCCTTTGAAGAGAGAGGACATTGAGCTGCAATTTTTGTGAGAAGATATTTGTATTCCTGACTCCTTTGTCATTCGAATGGCATGCCGATGTAAATGGATAATTTTTCAACTGAATCTCGACATCGCCCTTCCATGTTTTCCTGGGAGTTATATGCCTGCTATGAAAGCTAAGGTCAGACCTGATTAACATAAAGGAATAGCTACGTCAATGTGCAAATAGTGTCCATTAAGCATTAAAACCCCACAGAACACCAGTGTTCTTCATAAAGAAAAGCCAATACCTTCTGAGTTGCTGACTTTCACTGATATGCGAGCTTTGCACTTTTATGGCTATTATGCACATGTGAGTATAACTTTATAGGAGTGCCTTAGAATTGCTGAATGTTTCTCCCATGATCGAAATTATGTAATACAAGCGACAAGTTCGAATGAGAACCTAATTACTGGAAGTTACATTACGTTGTATGCATTGGGACACCAATGTCCCTCTGGGGTGTAATGGTGACAAAATATGAATATCTATTTTTTTGAGCCACTTATTTTGCCACATACAGTAATTGATGTTGAAACTATGGATGCCTTGATCAGGAATTTCTCGAGCAGAAAAATGAATTCCCCTAAAGTCTTCAAACGAACGTTGTCGTTGTATCTGTGAAAGGGTGCATTTACATACGTTCGGTACCTCAAGACATCGCATAAAATATTGATAGCATTCAATTAAAAATTACACCTACGGAACGTGTTTACGGAGTGTAGTTGTCTGGGTACTTGAAGGTTATCTCCCCACGAATGTGTCCAAAATCTTCAAAAATGTATCAATCGTCACAAACTTCAGGTACACGTACTTGAGTATATTTTCAACCCATTGACAAAAATTTGCGCAAATCGGACGCGTGCTATTTGAATTAGAGACGATAACTTGAAGTGCAGCGATGGCAACAGTTTGATCTGACGTCGCCTGTTTCTACCCTACAACACTTTTTTAAGTTACGTATATTAGTCTAAGGGATGTAGCGTGGTCACTTTCACTTCACGAGTCGTCGCGAAATCACTTTGTTGACCTCAAGTGCTTTCTGCTCAGGCGATGAGGTCCCACGAAGTCAGATCAAGCTGCTGACATTCTAAAAGTATCTATCTGCTTGTACTTTATCTATCAGTATCCCTAATTCTAAAAGTATTTATCCTATTTGCCATTAAGTTCCTTATTAGGTTGAAAGGGTTGCGGTGTTCATTAGTCTATATTGACACATTCATGAATTAACACCGCGTATGATCTGCATTCAGCTTGCAAAGCAGAATGAAAAATCCTGTTGTTCAACATACTATTGAATTACGAAGAGAAAGTAGTGACATGAACTGCTAAAACGTCGAAGGAAAATATGTAGTGTTAAGGAGAGTGCAACAATATGTTCCATTTGAGTACACAAATCGGAAGCGAATATCATTCCGGCAATCGCCTTCATGAGACACAAAGTGCTCAACTGCTATATTACATTATCTTTAGTCTGTGCTCACTAAATGACCAATTGCAAACTTATGATGTAATATACCGATTAATCCAGAAATTTCATGGTCCAGAAGTAACTGAACCCAGTTGAAGTTAAAAGCTATCGAGCTATCCTAGGTGAAAATGGACTTTAATCATTGTTAGAAGCTATTGGTAGTACGGAGCGCTACCAAGACACTTTGCTAATCGCAATCTAAGATACAGATAGATCTAGCAACATCATCTTTAATTGAAAATTAAAAATCGCTTGAATCTATCAATGCACATGTTAGAGTGTTCATTCATCCGTGATTGTTATTAGCAAAGTGTTTTGTCACACCTGCATAACCAGGCATTTATTGTTTACATAGAATTTTTGAATATTTATTTCCTCTAAAAGACGTGGTTTGCACACGACTCTCTTCGATAATGAAACAATGTGTACATGCTGTTAAGATTTTCCCGAGAGATTTTGGACCACATAGCGTGATCGGATGAGGTGTGCTTCAAACTAAACGGACGAATAAATCAACGTAATTGCGTCTGTTCGTCTGAATCTAGCCCACATGGGCTATTGCAACAATAGCTCAATTTACCAGGTGCAACTGTTTGAGTGCCTGGATTAATCATTTGAAGGTCTGGATTAATCGGTCCATTTTTATTTGACGAGGCAGTGACAGCCGAGATACCTAAAAAATTCTGAGCGAAAAGTTTGCTGTAGCTGTCTGTAATATAATTATCCCGTTTCACTGTGATCTTCGTTTGTAATCATTCGGTTTCGGTTTTTTCTGGACCACTCTACATATTGTAATAAATATAATGTAGCTTGGCACAATCGCTAAAAAAATCTGTGAGAAACTCTGATCAAATGGCAGCGCCTTCTGCTCTCGTACATGCTTCGTGCACGCAATGACTTAAATTTAATGCTGATGTAGTAATGTAAACATGTTTATGTAGTACGCTGAGATATGATTGAGTGGTGAAGTTAATTGTTTTCTAAAACATCGTCTTAAAATCAGTTTCTATTGCATCATTATGAGGACCATTTTTTACATCTGGTAGTGACACCCATGCCCTAAATACAGCCCATCTTTCACAATGTCGACCACTTGAATATAATTGACTCCTTTCTCAATTACTTTAATTTCCCTTAATCGTGTTAAACTTAAAAATCACACAAGGAATAAATATGAGTGAATATGCTTTCTATACATGATGTGAAATAGTAATTGAGCTCTGATTAAACTAAGGATTCACACTAAGAAAAAAGATGCGCATGCAAAATTAGGGGCGCACATCCAGCCAGTCCGATTTCGTGCAAGAAAGGTCAGCAAATATAGTTTTCGTATTGCGTGAAGTGAGTTATTAAAGAACATTTATACACAATTTGTCAATCAATTTAGAATATGACTGATATAATTGAAGTTACTCGAATTATCATGATGAACGTTATTGAATCCTTGTTGATATGGAGGGACTGATGTATCTCACATTTTTATTTCAGCTCAGTTTAGGTGGAGTTACCCATTCGTTAGGAAAGCTTGGCTTGACTGTAACCAATAACTTCCAGGGATGTATCGAAAACTTTTATTTCAATGGCTTGAATATGATTCGGGATGCGAAGAACATGACGGCACTTGGACCAAAAGTTTCCCGGGTCAATGGCTATGTTGTTACTGGAACTTTGGCAGATTGTTCTGGTGCACCATCCCCTCCTACCGGTTTGTTAACGTTCGAAACAGATATCAGTTGGGTTAGAATAGAGTCACCAGTCTCTGGCGGAGGCTTCTCTGCCTCCTTGAAATTTAGAACGTTTCAGGCCGGTGGTACATTAGTGTTTCATCAACTGGATGCCAACGATTTGGAGCAGCATCTTTGGGTAAGATTGGTTTTATGCTGATTATAAATGCTGAATATCTTTAATCATAGAAAATATGAAGAGATTAGGGCTTCTTCTAAGCTTGTGGATCAATGAAATATGTTCCTGGTTTATTCTAATTTTATTGAATTCTATTGTGAGAGTAGCTGTATCCTCCCATACCGACATACTTAAACCCTGGCCTCTACACTGAAGCTGGCCTCTAAACAAAGAGACGCTCTGAAGCCCACGCTGAGTTGACGGTGACGCACGCACGTACCATCATGTAAACTTAGAACGCATGTATAATGTGGGTCGGTCGAAATGTTTTTTCTGACTGTGCAGCTTTGGAATCGACGTACCCACATCACTTCTAATCTTTGTGCTTTAACAGTTTTCTGATGGAGACAGTGTAGAAAGCATTTCCTGTATTTAAGTCATGTAATCTATTCTTTCATCGAGTTTCCCTTGGCTTCATTCATGGCTGTTTGCTGTGCTCAAATCATGTTGTTCAAGACTGCTGGTATTCTGGCCGACCACAGTTCAGTTAGTTAAGGATCGTAGGCCGGTACCAGATAATCGAGATCAGGGATACGCCGAATAATCAGGAAAGGGTCGATGTCGAATATTCGGTTTTTAATGACTGAACAGTTAAGCTGCTTAAATTAAAGTTACCTATTGGAGCAATTTGAAAAAAAATAGATTTTCGCTTTCCACATAGACCCTGATTGTCTTCATCCCTTTTTGAAATTGGCCTAAAAAGAACTTGATATCATATAGCACGAAAGTTTCTTCCAAGTTGGAAATGATCTCCATGAATCCACTGATGAATTACTCTAATTCTGCAGTTGAGAGGATGAAATATCGTCACAACTTTATAGTAATCGCTGTCGGTCTAGTGTAAACGCACCTTAACGTAATTCATTGCTCAATTGAGCGTCTAATTGTTGGCGAAATATAGTATAGCAGCATATGTAATTGAGTCCTTTTCTTTTCGTGAGGTACATGTGTGTGTGTGTGTGTGTGTTGTATTTTGTACAGTAAAAGTAATTTATTTAAAATCAACAAGTTTTTTTGTGCATTTTGTCTATCTCATTTTCATATACAGTTATATCACTGATCTGAAGAAGACAAGTATTCCCATATTGATGTATGATTGTTGCTGTAAGGAGTTGTTTGAAGATGTTTTCATTCTTTTCAGGTTGGCATGACCGCTGGATCAGGGAATATAACACTTATTCTAAGTTATTTGAGTAAGGAGAAAAAACTGTACCCAATGAAAAATATTTACACCAATCAAAATCCGAGAGCTACACAGCCGGCAACGTTCGCCGATGGAGAGTGGCATAAAGTATATTTCGTCATCAGCAAAGTAAGTTAAACTGCAAAAGTGCCAGTCAAAATTTAGATACCTCATATTTCAAGGTTGAAGAAATGTGGGGAATATGCCAAGTGTAACTTGAGATGCTCCCTGATGATATTGGCCGATGTTAAAAGATTTGAAGAGGAATACTTCAAATTCCACCTTTTTATTTGAATTTATTTCTATTAATGTAAACACGACCTATGCCTATTTCTTTCAATTAGTGGTCAAGACAAGGGATACTTTATAGTACCTTAAATTTCAGACAACAATTGAAATGACGATTGATGGTATCAAATATACCACGAGACAGGCGATGGATATTCCGTGGCAAGCTTCTACTCATATCGGTGGTTACTGGGCCAAATATCCCTATTTCCTGGGATGCATGTCAAATATCATAATCAACAGGAAAAGTTTGGTATACTCAGAATTAGCTCCAACTGATAAAGAAGGAAGTATCAAAGTAAGCTATAGAAAGCGTTCTCACGCACATTTTTGAATTGCTTTATGACCATTTTGTTATATTGTCGATATAGTCCGGGAACTAATGACACTTTCTTCCTAAATTTGCGCACAAAGGGCTTAATAGCATGGATTTGTAGATCTTGAAACGCTGAATACAAAAATCGAATTCTTGAGTTTCACCGCCAGACGCTTTCGGTTATAGGTAGGTTGAAGGCAAAATTGGGTTGTGAAACACTTGGCAATTTTCGTACATTTTCTTTTTGCAGAAAAGAAACTATTTATCAGAATGCCATAAAATTTGAAACATCTTTGAGTTCAGAGCATCAGCTTCGATATAAAAGTTGAAGTGAGTCACATGATTCAGTATTTGATGTTTGAGAGCCTTTACAAAATCAGTAAATTTCATGTTTTGACTTCATCTTGGCGATTTTACTCATTTTGTAGAGGCTCTCAGACATCAAATACTGAATCATGTGACTCACTTCAACTTTTATATCGAAGCTGATGCTCTGAACTCAAAGATGTTTCAAATTTTATGGCATTCTGATAAATAGTTTCTTTTCTGCAAAAAGAAAATGTACGAAAATTGCCAAGTGTTTCACAACCCATAGATATTTCTTGAATTTTGCCTTTAGCCTTACCTATAACCGAAAGCGACTGGCGGTGAAACTCAAGAATTCGATTTTTGTATTCAGCGTTTCAAGAACTACAAATCCATGCGCCCTTTGTGCGGGAATTTAGGAAGAAAGTGTCAGTAGCTCCCGGACTAATAGTAATATACAGGGTGACTCAAAAGTCTTAATCGGGTTTCAGATTGAGATTTCTCAGCAAGTATTTATACTATGAACCTAATTTTTTGTTTATGCTGTAGAGGAAGAACCAGAATTTCCAAGAAGGCTTGCATTTTATATATGATGGAAATGAGCTCTGATAACTTCGGTACAAAGAATGACGCGTTTTTTGAAATTTTCAAAAGTCTGTGATTGTGACTTTCGTCACGGACTGGACTGCTTCAGTAATCTTCGCTCGCAGTTCTTTGCTGTTCGTTGGCCTATTCTTATACACCATTTTCTTGATATGACCCCACAAAAAATAATCAAGAAGCGTCAGATCTGGGCTCCTAGTTGGCCAGCTGATCCAGTGGCCAGTGACCGTTTCGGCCAATCCATCGATTAGGGAATTGGATGTTGAGAAATTCTCTGACTTTCAGACCTTAATGAGGCGGTGCGCCATCTTCATGGAAAAACGTTGTCGAAAATCGTCGTAATTCACAGATATCTAGGCCTACGCCTCAATTCAACGACATTGCATGAAAACGTCATGCATAACTAGTGTGCTAAGGTACCTGTAGAAGTTTGGTAACCATCATAGCAAGTACCAATCGCACATTAATGGAAATGGTTAGCTTACCTTTCTTCTTTATTATCTTTCTTCACTGCTGCTTTTTATCTACCTTCGTTATTGTTTCAATGGACGTTAGTGCATTAAGGCTTGTTTATGTTTTGTAGTCCACTCAATGAATCAGATTTTATAAAAAATATTTGTAGCTGTAGTCAATCAGAAAAAAAGTTTTAGGCGAAAGACGTTTTTCATGACATCTGATAAATCGGTTGACCTACATAATATGAATGAGCTCGGCTGGACCTACAACCTGATTCTTTTCATAATTGCGAACTGCTACTAAAATTCTGGTTCCTCCTCCACAGAATAAGCGAAAAATTAAGTTTATAGTGTTAATACCTACTGACAAATCTTGATTTAAAACCCGATTAAGACTTTTGAGTCACCCTGTATAATAATGCAGATTGAATTTTTTGTTGTTCTTTGTCTAAGGGCACCATTAGGGTGCTAGTAGTCATCGGATCGCAATCGAATATCAGCATTTGTAGCTCCTTTTAGTGTCTACGTAATTTAAATAAGCGAACATATTCTGCAGTTTTTGGCTTATTGCTTTTGAGATTTATTGCTTATTTTGATTTGGCTTATTGTTCCACTTGCCTGATCAATTTAGATGTTAATTCACATACACCATTCATTTTTTGTTTGAAACATGTTAATGTATGAACATTAATGAATCAAAGGATGGCTTCACTTAAGCGAATTTACGCGAATATCATTATTTCTTGAAGGGGTTTTTACAAGTTTTATTATAAAACCACTGCCATTGGAAGCATGGAGTGCTGCTACCTACAAGCATGGTTCCTACGCTTCTTAAAACTCCTTAAATCTCCGTAATTTTAATTTCCTCCTTAAATGTCCTTAAATATTCTTAAATTTCTGGACTTTAGATTGATTTCGTGACGGTGCGTGGTGGGTGATGAATCAATAACACGTGTCGTACTTCTGCAACATCACTAATACAGTTGCGATTCGGTATTTGGGATCGTCTTTTATCCATCAAGCGAGTGCTAAAGATCTTTCAGAAGCTTTTCTCAGTGTGCATTTGGAGTTGAGAGTTGAATCGCAGTTATTGCAAGTGTCCCTTGATGGTTCTGCTGTTAACTGGGCCATGCTGAGAGAACTCGAGTCACGGCGAGAAGTCAATTATCAAGGATCTAATGCTCCACAGTTGTTGCAGTTAGGGTCCTGTGGACTCCATGTAGTCCATGGTGCGTTCAAATCTGGCCTGGACTGAGTGGGACTTGTAGCGCGTTTTGAAAAGTCCTTTTATTCAAGGATTCTCCTGCTCGTCGGGGTGACTACAAAGCTGTCAACAACTTTTCGTCAGAGGATTCATGTCTGTTTCCGAGAAAGTATTGTGGTCATCGTTGGCTTAAAAATGTTGTAGTAATAGAACGTTTGCTCATCGTCGCGGATCATTTGGTAAGTTATTTGAAATACCTATCGGAATTGCCCGAACAGCGACGACCGAACTCACAAGCCTATGCTTCAGTCCTGGAATCATTCGGCACATCAAGTTACAACCAAACCTGCGCGAGATTGCAATTTTCAAAATTTGTGATGCAAATTCTGACTCCATTCCTGAGAAAATTTCAGTCGCAGAAGCCGATGGCTATATTCCTCAATGAAGAAATCGGATTTGTTTTGAAATCGTTCCTGTTGTTATACGTAAAAGATGATGTCATGGGAGACATTGGTGATGATTCAAAAAGGATGGTTATGACCGATGTACACAATGATAAAATAGACAAATCAAACGAACATTTGGAGTTAGGGCTTGCCACGAAAGCTCTTGTAAAGAAGATGGCCCCAAAAGACGCAATGAGGTTTCGAGAGGAATGTAAATGTCTATTGGTGTGTTTGTGCTCAAAGTTGCAAGAAAGATCTCCATTGAAGTATCCATTGACACGAGCGATCTCATCACTGTCTCCAAATCTCATATGTTCATGTCCGTCAACAGCTAAGCAAAGGATGAATGACCTGTTGGAGATCCTTTACGAGGGAAATCAAATTTCGTCTGTTATCGCCGATCACGCAAAGCGCCAATTTGAATCTCTCCTGGAGGATCGAACTTTCATGGATAAAGTCAGTAGACAGAAGGAAAATCCATAAGGAAGTAGGATTGATGAGTTTTACTGGATGACTGTGGGTAGCAACGAAGACCGTCAGGCCTTGTGGGCAATATTAGAGCTAGTTCTAATTTTGTCGCACGGTAGCGCAAGAGTTGAATCAGGGTTTTCGGTGAACGAAAGCCTGTTAACGGTAAACATGAAGGAGAGGAGCTTGGTCGCACAGAGGCGTGTATACGATGCTGTCACACAGGCAGGTGGGCCACTCAAAGTGCCGCAAACGAAAGAGTTGAGAGCATCAGTGAGAATGTCTCGTAAACGGTGAGTTCGCGAAGTTAACATTTTCTATGACGTATGATTGATTGTAACTTCGTTTACAGGTATCATGTCGCATTGGAAGAGCAAAAGACAAATGAAAATGTGGCTTGCAAACGTCGGCGCGACAAGAAGCAACTGTTATTGAAGTTGCAGTCTCTAACAGACCAGAAGTTCCAGAAGTTGAAGGCGACTGACGTTGAGGTGTCGTCTATTACAGAGAGGATGGACGAGATACGAAAAACATTGAAACTCTTTCATAAGAAGCGTGAAATGTTTTTGTTAAAATGTCAACACGACATGTTTTGTATTCGATTGTTTTTGTATTCAGTAGGTCGATTGTTTTGATTTAATAGAATTATATCTATCGCAAACATGCAAACATCGTTCTGCTTAGCAGAATGTGACTATCAGAGAGTCGAGAACTCACCTTTTCTACACTTCCATAGGTGGAGGATCGAACCCTGGACCTTCTGTACATTATGCTATCGGTGCGGTCACTTAACCAACTGAGCCGTCATACCTCCTTAAATTAAGTGATTAATGTTCTTAAAATCTCCTTAATTTTTGAATCAGAAAAAGCGTAGGAACCCTGTACAAGTCTGACGTCTTTGTTTCATCGAACAATTATTGTTCAACAGAAGTTGGTCTTTCTAGATATCATTAAATCATAGTTCAGAATTAGTTCAGAAGTTGCCTTAGCATGGATTATCAAAATGATAAGAAATTTTAGGATCGATAATCGCCCTACTAATGCTCATAAAGCTCGATATAATACGATCCATAAAAACAAAGGGGTCAGTTCCAAATCTTCACTCAACGCAAGGCTCAAGTACCCGTCCTTGCAAATCTTACTCCTCGAATTTGTTGTCACGGTCTTTATCATCATTCCTTTCGATTCTTTCACTGATGTATGCCGCCTCATGATCAAATTACACAATGTCGGCGTATTCAATCACTAAAAGATCATCAATTCAACAAATATCAAACTAGAAAAATTATAGTTGCATCCCGTTCTCAAATATTTGAATTACCCTCGAATAGAATCTGCACTTAGCAAAAGATTTCAAATTACCCGAAGCCGTAGGTTGTATTCGAGAAAATGCAATGTTCAAATGCACACACGAATTTTGGTATTTCGTATTTTGTAAATGAAAGATTGCATCCGTTTTTTTACAGAAAATCTAATGGAAAATGAGTCATAAGATTAAAAATTACATTTGATAATATATTTTTCTCTTCAGATCAAAAAAAAAACTGTATCAAAATGTGAATTTATTAGCATTCTGGTCAATTAATGGCAGGGATTTCACGCATCACTTCATTTTGAGTGTCATATTCGTGTTCAACATGTTTAGTCAGCTTCGCAGTTAAGCAGTATTATTTAATCCACATCATTTTCGCTATGATCGACCAGCAAAATAATGCTTCCTCGGAAAGACAGAAGCTAAAAGGTACGTGGGATATAGCTGCTTCGAATAACTCTAGCTTGGCAACTGACGTCTTCAAACGCTTTCGTAGATAATCCAACATCGCAAGCTTGCAATGTCACGTTCAGGTTGAAACGAACGGGAAAATACTTAAAACAAAAGGAAATCAATTGCAGTAATTTCTGGCCAGTCGAAGCGAACTGATTCGAATCTTTCTTGAATCTCAATTCCAAATTGAATTGATTCTCGAAGCTTCGCAGGTCCCTACTTTGCAGTCTTTATGATGTTCGAAACCATGTCCGACTTGCCCAATCCCAAATATAAACGTAATTAAATTCATAGTGTAAACACTAATTACACATTTTATAGTTCTGAAATGTGTCAGATATTGAACCATTCTAATTTTCTTTCTGCAGCCCGATAGCTGTGTCATCCGTGACTATTGCATGCCCAATCCATGCAAACGTGGAGCCAAATGTACTCAATCAGCGAACAGCTTCTCTTGTGATTGCTCAAATACCGGTTATACTGGGGCCGTTTGTTATATGTCTACTTATCCGACATCTTGCGATGAAGTAAAACTCTTATTGCGCCCTAATGAACAGAAATTAGAAGCAAAGAATGTGACGATCGACCTGGATGGATCTGGAGTACTGGCACCCTTCAAAGTGACGTGTACCTTCAAGTAAGATAACATTCATATCATTCAATTTTCTATATTACCTAAAAACGTTTATTACACCTCGATGTCTTTGCATGCCTGCTTTTCTGAATCCTTCGAAATTTCTCCTAACAAGGATGTTGTAAAAGATTCCACAGGAATTTTGTAGTTCTTCACGTGCAATAGTCTGTCAAGTTTAGTGTTTTTAAGCGATTTTAGACCGTTTGGCAATTTTAGGGCCTTCCATCAAAGTATTCAACAAAATTGTGACGCTGTATAACTTGCACTCAAATTGATAATTATCATTTGATGCGTCGCGTCGGTTGCATAAGTTCATGCTATAGAAATTCTTCTATCGTTACATGGTACTTGCACAACCGCTCTTGTTTGCCAATTGTCATGTTAACAATGTAAAACCTCAAAATATCAAGTGTAGATATCAGCGCGTCGCACAAAAGACATCGAGATCGGTGTCTCATGTGGTCATCGTGTGCATTAAAGTTGGCATTGACGAAAGTTTTACCTAAGTTTCTGATCTGAAGCTTTCCTAGTTATTGGACTTTCATATAATCGCCGTGCAGGATTTGAGTTGCCCTACCATTGTTAATTTTGAGAAATACACTTTAATTACACTGCGTAAATGCCGATGTGAGCATAAATCAGCTGCATTGACGAGATAAAATTGAGTGACTTTTCTAGCCTATCACAGAAGACACGTACTAAACATATCTTTAACGAACAAAATTGAACGAATTGCGATCATTTTTGGTTTCAGGTGAAAAGATGTTAAATTAATTCAACACAAAAAACATGACAGAATCGTTCTAATGGGGTTTCAGTTTTATTCATTTCTTCGTTTACAGCAAAGACGGACACGTGTGGACTTACGTGGATCATAATGCGATGAGTAATACTCGTGTTGACGGCTTTGAACCGCCAGGATCTTACGCATTTGATCTCAATTACGGAAATGCGCCAATCAGTTCGTTGACGGAATTGGTGCGCAGATCGACATATTGCCAGCAAGAAATCTTTTATCGTTGTAAAGCAGCAAAATTGCTAGCTCGTCCTCCAATTGTTGGTAAGTGGGCTGCAGACCGTTTTAAATTTACAAATTATTTCTTGGATTCTGAAGTTCACATTGATCAACAAGTTGAAAATAAGATATATGTTTATATTGCTTGTAATATCGTAATTAGTTATTTACACAACAAGTGCAAAGTATCCATTTTTATTGCATTTTTCGAGGTCAACATATCTACGCACAATCCCGAAGTGCGAAGGCACAGCTTACTTATTGAGAATGATGCAATTAGCCCTTATACAACGGAAAGGGGTAACTTATTACCCCAGACACATTCTATCGTATGTAACTATGCTCGTAGGATAAGCAATTATGTTTTGTCATTAGATGTGTTTGAAGATTCAATACGATACTTCCGAATGATAGACCTTCCATAAATTTCTAGTTTTTTGTTTAAACTGTAGAAATATATTTTTTAGTGTTGGGATAAGTTTTTGCCCATTTCCGTAAATAGTGTGGGAATATTTTTATGAATGGATAAAATGTAATATTAAAAATAATTATCTTTGAATGATAATTCAATCGCTCTTTTGTAAAAGTTGGTTGTTCTCGATGGCAAAATGTGCTCTCACACTTTCATAAGTCCGTAGTTCTTTATCTATGCTCTGGTATTTCATGAATGTTACTTTGAGGTGTCTTGTGTAATACGAGGATATGGGGAATGACGCAAAAGACAGTGTTTTTCATTTCAATTAATTGATTGTATTTTTTCCTACAGTTTCTCTACATTGTTCATTCACCTCAGAATCACATGACAAGCTCATACACGCTGGCATCGGTTGGATCAATCAGCTTTCGAGTTGTCAAACAAAACAGCTTTGCTGTGCGTGAATATCACTTGCCAGGCAGTGCTTCTCTTCCAAGTTCAGTACGCCTTACATGCTCATTTACATTTTCTTGGCTGCAGAGATGGCGCGAAATATAGCATAGAACAAGTCTCAAGGCTTTTCACGGAGCCCACACAGGATCCTTTTGAAAGCACGCCAAGTGATGATGATGAATTGTAAATAAACGAAACCGCTCATGATTATTACATTGAAATGGAGTCTGGTGACGAATTATTATAATCAGATCTTTGGATAATGAAATGGTTTTCAACTGCCAAAAAGTTCATCTCATTGAGGATCACACAGGAAACAAAATGTTGTGTGTACCTGGAGGTCTAACATTCGACGTTTCGAGATTTTCAGATGTGCAAGATTTTTTCTTGTAGGCCTATATTTGATTCTTGTATCAAGAAAATTGCGTTATGCACCAACAAGCGAATGCTCGACGCTTCAGAAGAAGAACCACTAAGAAAAGTCAGGTCCACTAAGTCAACTAAGACAATAAAGACACTCTTTGGAAAGCATAAACTTCATTATGAAAGCAATTATCATAGAGATTATTGCAGTGCGAAATATGAAATTGCTTAGTGGTCATTGCTCTTACAGGAGGAACCACGCCATTCACTCGAACTTGGGGTTGGTGGATCGGTCGAAGAGGGCAGCCGAGGTATTACTGGGGAGATAGTGCCCCTGGTCACAGGAAATGTGGATGTGGTGTGCTGGGAACCTGTTCCGGATCTGCCACCACTTGCAACTGCGATACGGAATTGGCTGAAAGCGAGGATAAAGGCCTGCTGATGTTCAAAGTAAGTGAAAATCGCTTGTCATCACGAGTTCTGATTACAAACTTGTGCTTTTTTACTTTCTCTTCACTTATCTTTTTTAATGTTTTATGATGTTACTTACTCTCTTACAACAAGTAGCTATTTTATGCATGTATTTTCACTTTTGTATCTTACACTGCAGTAGAGTGAATGCTACGTGAGTTGTGACCTCTGGCTGTACAGTCAGTTCTCTGATGATGGCCGGCAGTGCTGGTCGAAAGATCTCGGCAATTTGAAAAGAAGTGACGTTTTTGTCTTAAGGCTAACATCAGCCATGCTGGGGTTTTCACCAATTGCGAACAATTATGTCATACCCAGGTCCACTATTTACTACGAAACTTGTGCATCTGATATTAGTTTAATCGTGTGATGTGTATTGATATTTGCATAGTATTCATGCGGTTCACTGTCCACTTTTACATCAATTATGTTGAAAAAAATATATATGTCACATGCGATGTCAGTTAAAACGAATTCTATGACATGAGTTAGTTCAGTTGATATCTGCAAACGCTTTGTAAATTTCGAATCGATGTACACACTACTACTGTATGTAAATGCAGTAACGATCGCTTCTCTTACTTCTTCCTTCAGACCTTTGAGAGGTTATAAAAATAATTAGTCATTGAATAGCACTGGCTAAAATATATATGACCAATGCCTCATTAAAAATCCCATCTGCCATCAACCGCTTGACTTTTTTTGCGCAACGTGTCGCAGGCCGTGCTGTTTCCTCTGGCAATTGATCAAATGACAAACATCGATCCGAGGTAGTTAAGATGCATATCGCACTGAACTGGAACAGAAAGTGATCATTAGGCTTCGGGGAAAAAAGTTGACACATCTTTCGTTTTAGTTACCTTTTTAGGTTCCTGATATCCCTAACAAGGCAGGTCTTTATTAAGTTCATAAAGTAGGTCAATTTCAGCATGCTATTTCTAAATGAAATACAAATCTACGATAGTGAAAACAGCTTGAACAATATTTCGCAGATTCTCTTTGGCAAGATGATGACGTTGATCAATCAATGTACTTTTTACATGTAGAGAGACTTCTCTGCACATCAGCACTGGAAAAAGAATTTTTTTCTCTAGGATATTCTACTGGGTCCAATGCCGATATGAAACGAAGAAAGATAGCTCCCACCTTCATTTGCTTCATTACCATTCGTATGTGTCGGTACCATGGCACCAGGGCTTTTCTCTGGACACTTAAACCGTATCTCTCGTGGAATGTCAGCGTCCAGCGATTAGAGTTAGGGTCTAATGTATCAAAGGAAATGCCTGAGTGAGAGAAATTCGGTCAGATACTTCAAAATTTATAGAAGTAAAAACAAAGGAGGTGCGATGAAAGACAAATTTGCTTCCAGAGCTTTATTTTGAAATAGTCATTGTCCCTTTGCGATTGATAACGCGTCGTTCGGTTCGTTTTTTTCAATGATATCTACCGGGCAGTCAAAGGAGCAACTTTGATTTTTACAATGTTATCGATCGGCTGAGTGACTTTTATTTGTACAAATGTGCTTGACAATACATTTCCCCCTAAGAATGGCATTCAGAAACTAGTGATCAATTAATCATTTTCCTATGAATTAAAATATTTGCAAATAAAGATGTAAACCTTAAAATTTGAATCGCAGGAAAGCAGACATTAAAAACTATAAATTGGATGTCGTTACAGGGAGTTATGATAGCAGACCGAAGTATAAAAAGCGTCTCTGTGAGCTATGTGATGATTTAAAAGTAGAAGTTTTGTATCACTTTATGATTGAATGTTCCGCGCATAAGAAAATTCGACAAGAAATAGCACCAGTGTTATGTTATTGCGATAACATATATACTCAGTGACAAAAAGAATGAAACAAGTCCTGATATGAATACTTATGACTTAAACTTGGTTGTACTGTACGTTTGTTTTTTGTTTGTAAAAGGAGAACTCGAATGCTTTACTCAAAAACATTTAATTTGATACTCATGATTTTATCAACTTACGTTAGAAACGGGTGTGACCACCGCGAGCATCCAAACAGGCATCGATGCGTGAGGGCATGGATGAGCACAGTCGCTGGATGAATGCCAGGTCTAAGAGGTTCCACTGCTCGATCAGTCTGTCGGCCAACATCTTCAAAGACACTGGTGGGTGGTTGTACCTCTCCCTCACTCTGCGACCAAGTTCATCCCAGCAGTGCTCGATGGGGGAGAGGTCGGGAGAACGTGAGGGCCATTCCAAGGTTGGGATTCCACTGCTTGCTATCCTGTTAGAGACCACTGAAGCGCGATGGGGCCTTGCGTTGTCATCCTGAAAAATCAATTGATTCGATGTCACTGCTGGAACCACGACCGGTGTCACGATCTCGTCGGCATATCGCTGTCCTGTCAATGTTCCTTTCACTACGATTGCTGGTGTTTTTCCATTGTGCCAGATACCGCCCCAAACCATGACACTACCGCCGCCGTACCGGTCGTGTTCTTTGACGCAGCATGGAGCAAATCGTTCACTTGGCAAGCGATGAACACGGATCCGACCATCGTTGAAATCGAGAGTAAACCTCGATTCATCAGTCCAGAGCACACGTTCCCACTGACTGTCACTCCACGACTGATGACCTTGACACCACGTCACTCGTCTCCTTCGATGGTCCAGGCTCAGCGGAATTCTCACAGCGGGTCGTCGAGACTGTATACCAGCTTCTCGTAATCTTCGATATGCAGTTCGAACGCTACAGGCAACGTTCCAGTACACAATTAGCTTCGGGACGGACACAAATCTGTTTCTTTTAGCAGCTAAAACTAAGCGTGCATCTGTCCGCTTGGATGATACCCTTGGTCTTCCTAATCCTTTCTTCTTTTCCACATTTCCTTCTGCTTTCCAACGACATCACCACCTCCATACAACGACCCTTGAAATTTTCAATTCTTTCGCAACAGTTGTAGAACTTTGCCCACAACGCATCATCCCAATTGCCATTCCTCTGGTAAAGTTATCGTGCGCCATTTCATAAGTCAAATCTGGTCAGCAGTAGGTGGTGATTCTGTTCAACTTCTAGCTGTTACTGTGATCAATATCAAATTTTGAAATTTGATGGTCCTATATCATTTCCCTTATCATATGGAGTTCAATGGTTATACATAGAAAGCGAGATATCATCTCAAACCTATAACTGAGTTTCATGAATTAATGAACAATCTGATTCCAAAAAATATGAAAGCTATCGCTAAGCTTCTTCAGAAAGCAGACATCCGCTTGATCTCAAAGAAAAAACTCATTAACATCCAAAAAGGATCAAAAGTTCATTCACCTCTCCTTCCTTAATAAAAATTGCTTCTTTGTTATTGACCACATGTGCTCCTTTTCTACCTTTTCCTATGAATGTGTTTCAGTGTGTTCAATGTATGGCAATTGAATGTTCTCCAATTGTTTTCCATAAGTTTTGGAAGTATACATTTGTTGACTTATTGACATTTATTCGATTCCGTCCAATAAGAGCGAAATCAGCTGCGGTATG
Source organism: Prostheceraeus crozeri (assembly GCA_907163375.1). NCBI lineage: Eukaryota > Metazoa > Platyhelminthes > Polycladida > Euryleptidae > Prostheceraeus > Prostheceraeus crozeri. The sequence goes on from CAJQUW010007813.1 coordinate 131,782, forward strand.
AACGAATAATTGTATTTGGTTAAAAGATTTATTTAAATATCTATAAGAAGCACGAATTGATAAAAATAGCAAATTTTCGTCTGCAAAATCTGGATCCTGGGCTTGGAAACTCAAACCGGAAACTTACTCGGGGATCGTTCTAGTCCCAGGCGTGAACTCGGTCCTTGCTTTTTTTCACAAGACCGTGATCAATCCCCGGCTTACAACCCTTCTGCGACACCTCGCACTAAAATCAAGTAGCGTATGACAGATTGGTCTTATTTTATTGATAAACTATTTGAAACATGCGTCTGCCACAACACACCATCTTGCATTATCTAGTAAGATATATAGCATCAGCCCCAAGCAGTGCAGTGATGGCAAATAATTTTGAAGCAAACATAGGCTATTTTCTTAGTTGATTAAGTAATGCGACTTTATAATGTTTTTATTTATGTCCAAAACGAAAAAGATCTTTCTTGTAGAAAGCAAAATCGAAAACAAATCTAAAAGATTGAGTAATCTGATCAATTGTAGTAGCAGTTAAAGCTTATCTTAATTATTCAAATTATTTCAGTCTAATTTGAATCTATACTGCCTGACATAAAAAATGCTCTACTCAAATATATGAACTTTATTTCACTCACACTCATGAATTATAAGATAGCATTTTATATAAAACATTATATTTGAATAAATGGGAGACATTAGTACCGAGTATGTCCTCCCCGCACTGAAATGCAGCTTTGAAGTCTCATCGGCATCGAGTCGCAAAGATGATCAAGCCGTTCCTGATCCAGCAATGACCATTGATCGATGAGTCTCTCTGAAAGAGCTGTCAGTGTTGATGGCGGATGATCATATGCATCTCTCACTTTCCGACCAAGTTCATCCCAAGCATGTTCGATCGGAGACAGGTCGGGGGAGCGTGAAGGCCAATGGAGGATGCGAATTCCAGATCTCACTATAGCTTTTGTTACACAATGAGCTCTGTGTGGTCGAGCGTCATCCTGGAATATGAGGTTGAGTTCATTTACCGTTGGGATGACGATTGGAGATATGATATTCGATAAATATCGCTCTCCGTTCAAGTTCCCATTCACAATGAATGCGACAGTTCGACCTCCGTACCAGATACCGGCCCAGATCATCACGCTACCACCACCATAGCGATCATGCTCAGATATGCAGCAGGGTGAATACCTCTCCCAACCATTCGATGCACTCTAATGCGACCATCGTGAAAATCCAAAGTGAAACGGGATTCATCCGTCCACATCACTTGACGCCATTCCTCTGTGCTCCACGACAGATGCTGCTCACACCATTCCACACGCTTTCGCTTGTGTTCGAGACCTGCGGAGAAAAAAATTGGCAGTGAAACAATGTCATTGTGTGAAATTCTCGCATTACTTACTTAGAGGAATTCTTTCAGCAGGTCGGTATGACCTCAGGCCCACTTCTGTTAGACGGCGATATGCTGTTCGTATACTGCATGCAATTCCTGCTGCAGCTTTCCAGCTGATGGCCAGTCGAAGAACACTCTTAAAGCGATTGCGCTTTGCTGAGATAACCAACTTCCTATCGGTAGCATTGTTTGTCAATCTCGGTCTCCCTGATCCTTTCCTTCTTTTAACATTTCCATCATTGTTCCATCGACTCCACCACCTGCTCACAGTGGAGTGTGACACATCCAACTTCCGTCCAACAAACCTACAACTCTTTCCACATCGTAGCATTCCAACCGCCATTCCTTTTACAAACTCTGATTGCGACATTTTTGCTTCAAAATTTAGTCAGAAAGAATTGCTTGATAGTGATAAAAGGTCGAATTTGAAATGCATCAACTATGCCAAAGACATCGACAATGGACAGCTGCTTTATATTAGCATGACAAATTTGATGCATAGACATCCTGGTCATTGCAGTATGAAATAAAAGTCGTCCACTTCCATTGAGATTTTCTATATCAAGTGGATCGTTTTTAATGTCATAGAGTATAATTCATGCGACTTCAGGGGAGTTTCAATTGAGACCCTAGGTGCCACCCTTCTTGTTCGACATAAGTGACCCTCCAAGAGCGATCCAGCTGACTCAACGATTAAGTCTTGCCGTGCAGCGTGGTAATGCTGCTTCAGTCAGAGGAAGCCTCTATCGAGCTTAATCATCGATGTCAATTTTTGCTGCTTAGAGATGGAGTGGCTGAATGGCCACTTTTTGTATTTTTATTTAATGATTTTACATTTGAATTTGTCTTTCGAAAATCAAATTTTTAAGCTGAAGTCCATTGACAATTAAACTTTCTCTTTTCTGCAGCAAGATTTACCTGTTACTGGAATTCGGCTTGGCAACACAGGGACTCTTTACGATGATCGCTACTCACACTTCCGAGTCGGTCGCTTAGAATGTCGTGGAGATACGTTTTTCGACAATACTGTTACATTCAGGAAACAGGATGCAATCATCACTCTGGATAGCATTTGGAGGTAAATTATTTTATATCCCACCTTCGAACCTTTACAAGAATTCGACAACGAACAAAAACTTTCCGTTTCAAATTGTTCTCAGCTGAAATTATTTTATTCAGAAGCATAAAGTGAAGCTTACTAAAATTAAGAGCAAGAATTGTGTTAAAGTATATCCCTTTCTTAACGAATTATAATCGACTTAATGCATTCAGAATGCTCTACATGTAGACCAACATGTTTATTTTACATTTAACTCACTAACCGTTCAATTACTGTTCTTTTTGTAGTCATACCGAATTCGACATTATGTTCCTATTCAAAACAACTCAGCCTAACGGCGTATTCTTCCAAATTCTTGGTTCAACTGGTCATTCGGCAGAAGTCCGACTTCGGCAAAGTCGTACTGTTCGCTTTATCTATAATGTCGGCTTTGGCATCCGCGTTCTTGATATAGTCACTACCAATTTCCTCAACGACAACATGTGGCACGTCGTAAGAGTAGAGAGAAATCGCAGGGAGGCTACCATCGCTGTAGATCATCATTCTCCTGTTAATTTGGTGGAGCCAATCGATCAAGCCTTTCGAATTTTCAAATTCGACCAGAAAATAAATATCGGATCAACCTTGGATTACACTGATGGATTTTTGGGATGTCTTAGTAACTTCATGTACAATGGTGTGATTTTAGACCTGAAGGGTGCAGTGCAATCGGGAGCTTACACATATGGATTAAAGGTGGGCTGTCATCCAAGGTGCGAATCGCGGCCATGTTATAACAAAGGCGAATGTATAGAGTATTATTCACATTATTGGTGCGAGTGTGGTCTTACATCATTCCGTGGCTACGCTTGCGGTCGAGAAGTTGGAGCTAGTTTCATTGATGGACCGTATCTGCGAATTACAATGGATAGCAGTGGAATGGAGAATCTCGGCACTTTGGATGAATATATTCAGGTAAGATGATGCTTGAATTTGTGACGCAGAAATACCAAATATCGTTTTCCTTCCGTAAGAATTCTCCATTCGATCATGCGTTGCATTCTCTGAACTACCCATGGATCTCAGATCATATGGAGCTGGCAGTTGTTAGTATGATTGTACCAGTGAAAAAGATCGAACTTCAAATAAATCGCCATGATTTTTCAGTCCCGCTTAGGTGGCGTTCTATTAGAGAGTGGCGGTCTATTTTGCGCATGATCTTTTCTTTGTTAACTGTTTCCTTGTTGTCTTATTGAAGTTATCTTATCGTTTTTATTAGGAGATCGCTTACATTGAGAGGCAACCACATTTGTAAATGAACATGTTTTGACGATGCAGTCTAATATTTCGCATAGCTAAACATAAAGATTTTTCTTTGAAGTATTTGCTCTCAGTGATAATGATTTCGACCTTGATAATTCTAGATTGGCTTCAAAACCAAGAGGAAAGGCGGTGTCCTGATGCTCATTACCTCAAGGGACCACAAGGAATATATCAAATTAATTATCAATACGAATGGTGGTATTACAGCTGTAATAAACGTTGGGTTCGATATGCGAGAAATGCCAATGAAGTTGAATGTCGACCTTTGCAATGATCAGCATCACACACTGAGGTTTTGGCGATCACAGGAAGGCGCAGTATTGCATTTGAAAGTTGATGATTATCCGACTGATAGTAATGATTATCGGGATTTGCTGAATAAAGTGAGTTGATTTCGTTATTACTATTTAACGATTAAAACATTGTTTTCTGTTGTCATCTTCCTAATTGTTTTAGACATTTTTGAATTTCATTGACATTCATTGCATGAGCTAAACTTGGAATAATCTATCATTCGATCAATCACAAATTTAATCATCTTTTTTGACACTAGTTGACTAGCCGCTATTCAATTCGAATAGATTTGACACTATTCAGCTCGCATGCTTATTGAACGCCATCGAGAGAAACTGAAGCCCCTCCATCTTGCTTTCCTGGACCTATAGAAAGCATTTCACAGGGCACCGCACGAAGCGATCTGGAAGGCCCTCCTAGAACATCAAGTCTCCGAGCAATTAGTTGAAGTGATCAGATTACTTTACATCAACCCGACAAGCGAAGTGCGATGTGCCGCGGGCACCACAAAACCGTTTAACATCAGCGTCGGTGTACATCAACGGTCTGCACTATCTCGCCTGTTGTTCATATTGATTATGGACACAGCCACACGTGTCATTCAAAGACAGGCATGCAGCTTAATGTCTCAAAAACGGAATATTTACCTATTGTTTTAAGAGAAGGAGGAACGATAGAGTTTGATAACAAAGATGTTCCCAATGCCTGAAATTTGTATATCTTGGCTCGCGTGGAAGAGGACAGTGGAATTACTGAAGAAGATGAACACCGAAAAATATCCCCTCGAGTCATAGGAAGGATTTACAAATCAGTCGTCAGGCCAGTGATCCTCTACGGATCTCAGTGCTGGCCCATGCCAAAAGAAGCAGAAAGAAAGTTCAACGTCATGGAAATAAAGATGCTCAGGTGTTCGCTGGGACGCACACGGCTCGACAAGAAAAAGAATGAAGACATCCGTGCGATGATGGGAATTGCGCCCATCTCTGAGAAAATGATGGAAAGCCGACATAGTTGGTATGGCCACGTTCTCAGATCGGATGAAGAAAGCGTCATCAGAGCAGCAGCAAGACTGGAAGTAGAAAATCAAAAGGCCGACCGAAAGAAAAGCTGATCGATTTGAAGAACACAAACCTGCACCCGGACATGGCTGCAGATCGAGCAAAGTGGCGGACACGGAGTAGAAGAGCGGACCTCGCACCGACGGGAATACGTCGAGGATGAAGACGAAGACACTAGTTGACTAGTCTGTCTGTGCACAGAATCATGTTGAACATCAATGAGATTAACGCAACCTGCTTCCTATATTTTTTCAACGACGGCGAAACATTATAGTAACTGCAAACAGTCGATGCAGGCAAGCACATGAAGTTTCATATTCACCATGTTCGTCGAAAGATGATATATGATATATCCCATCTTCACCTTATGAAGATGAGTTCTTCCGATAAATTTCATCAGAGCCGAAAGTGCATAAATACAACTTCAAAAAGTTGTAATCATTGTGTTGGAAAAGCAGTCGAAAACTCCTCAAAATAGTACTTCAAGTATGTTAACATGTTTCTATTGCATTGTGCAAGTATACAACGAGTAGCATTCGCGCATCTAGTAATCGAAATTTAGAAATCTTGCTTATCTTCAACCACTTATGAAACGAAGTGCATATTTCCACAAGAAAATTTCAACTCCTATTATGTTCGCGATATAGTCGAATTCTGACTTGCTTTGTATTTACCTGAAACGGGTGACCCCCGGCATCTATTGCATCTTATGAATATTTTCGCATGCTACTCTTGTTGCTTCGCTAAGAATGATCTGTTGAATCAGCATAGCATATTTAGGAATCACCTTCCTGTGTATTGAAATCATCGCATTGTAACCTATTTCAATCATCACGCTGTCATGACAACGCAGCCTCTCGACACTTGGCAGTATAATGGTATTATAAGATCGACCAACGATAACACTGGACGCCGAAGATCTGTCCATTTACGTATTTTACTTCATTAGTACATCGACGACGTTAAACTACTTGGGGAGTTTTTGCTACGCCTTTTAGCTGGAAAATGACCGAAACATTTATAAGCTTTGTTTTAGCGACATGAGTTGGATCGACTTTCGTGTGCAAAACTGTCATCGGAACGTTGGTTTCGACTTCATGTTCAATTGTGAGTGATTTGGTCTTGTACACTTGATCTTAAGCGCAACCCTAAAGGAAAAAGTCATGGCAGTGGAAGAAAGTTGGTTCTCATAACAGACCATTCGTGCGGGTTTTCATCTTTCCAGCCAACATTGATGAACATTTTTCGTCCAACCAGCCATCGTCGATGAAAATAATCGTCCAACCAGGAAAAGAGGCCTGCCATGCACTGAAAGTACTGTGGCATTGTCTTCCATGGAAGCGAGTACATATATTTTATAATTATTCTTCTCCATCCAGATGAATTGGGCCAAACACATACCTACAACATCGTCAGGTAGAGTTCTGGAGTGACAAAAATGTCGGCTGCTCTTCTGCATCACATAAGCACATTTGTTTGACCACATGCATTTTTCCATTGTGATGTGGGGATCGTATGCCACCTGGTGATATCAATAATTATGTTGATTAACCTACCATTCCGACGACATAGTAAATGGGCTCGTCACTCCACAGTAGAGGTGTGCGAACCTGCCCCGAATTCAGGTTCACTCCACAGAATGTTCTCTGACATTTCTTGCCACTGATCAAGCTAATCCAGCATCATCTCGGCGAATTCGAACCTGCGCTCACAGTCAAGGTGTTAGTTTCGATTCTCAAGCAGTCTCCGTGTGAACTTTTGATGACTCCCTGAGAACATTTTCCGCAGAAGTGATGCATTCTGAGAACGTGATGTTGATAGATGTCCACTTGCCTATGACAACTTTATGTGACACTTATAGTTTGATCCCAGCCGAATGGACTCATTTCACTCTTTCACTGAACGCACCACCTTCTTACAGTGATACGTCGTATCGTGCAGTAACGTCGCGTTCTGGCATGGTTAAAAGATCGCTCATATGTTTCGCTGCCACAAAATGAAATGCCTGTGGATAAAGCGTGCGCAATTAAAAAAAATTGTGTCTAAAAAGTGTTTTCAATTGTCTCATAGACATTTTCTTTCATCTTTTGAGCGGTATAAGAAACCAATGACATTATATTTCCTTAGGGTGCATTATGAGTGCCAGGCAATGCAGCAGGATACTTAAAGGCCATCTATAAATATCATTCAGCAGGCCGACTTTCTTAATGTCTGTTGAAAGCTGCGATGGTGCAAATGAAGGGCGTGTACTAAGAGAAAATGATTGCTGCATTGGTATCCTTGCTTTCTCCTGCGTTTCAAGCTGTATTCGGGTGAACGGTAATATTTTATATTTTTTAACTATTTCTTGCTTTTCAAATTGCTTTCCAATTGCATTTGCAAACGGAAGAGAAGAGCCTTGATAAAATAAAGACCTTAATTCGCATTGTTACCTGAGTTTGTGCTCGCATTGTTCGCTGAGACGAGATTTTGAGTCTCATATCTCGGAAACAAATTTAATAAATCCATGCGTAAAAAGACATTCAATTTACATTATTGATCCGCATTTAAGAATTCTATGCTTTTGTCTTCAGGATTCCGATACTCGCTTGGACAATCCAAAATACATCTACATAGGCCGCAACGCAACCAATACTCCTCAAGATCAAGGCTTTGAAGGATGTCTTTACCGCATGCAATTCAACAACTACTTTCCTTTGAAGATGGCTTTCCAGGACCCTCCCAACAAACTTATCCAAATGTTTCCAAATAATAATAGTATCAAAGAAGATCGTTGCGGTATCGAGGAGCAGATGCCATTCCCTGAAATTGTTGAGATTCGTCCGTTCCCAACCATACCCGCAAACAGAACGATATTGCGCAAGGATATGCCTCAGGGCATGAGCTCGTCCGTCATCGCTGGAAGTAAGTTTCTTGGTACTATGAATTCTTGAAATTAAAACAATTTGACTAATTATGTTGTCTATCAACTGAATGAAGATGTATAAAAAATATAGCTTTATCGTCAGCCCTTCTTGACGTTGTCGACAAAGTCAGGGTTGAGTTGGAGTGTTGCAGTACCTCCACCAGAGTCCGGATGCCCTTCCTGCCGACTTCCAGTGGCACTCTACTCTTTGTGTGGGCTGTACTCCTAAACTGAAAGATTACCAAGCAACTACTTCATCAATATGCCAAAGAGACCTGAATTCTAGCTTTCGATTACTCTTCACAGTTTTGTGAGAGGATTTACTTAAGTGCAACAATATGTAGATCGTCGATGAAACGAAGAAGGACGAACTGACTGTCTACTTATTCTGTGGGCTCGGCATTTCAGCGATAGATCAAAGATTATAGGTTTTCGCTTCGACCTGTCGGAAGTTAATCAACCAGATTAGACTGCATTTCGAGTATAATATGAGGCATAATTAAGCAACTGGATCATGCGTATAATTAATATTTGTCGGGTAGAAAATAGACCAGATGCAGGATAACTGGTAAATATTATTAGGTAAATTATTTACACCTTTCTTAAATTGCACTTGAGGTTCTCTGACTTGTCATTAATCCAATTGACTCCATCTATAAAATACATACGATTCAAGACATAAGGAAAATTTTTTATCACTGACATCAATCTAATCTCAATAGAAAAATCGTTGGAAAGTCTGTGAAAATGGAATCAGTGACAAGACATTAAAAAATTTGGCGGAATTTTGGGTATTCGACTGATGTTGTTGAATCGGTTTAGTTAAAAGAAAATTTGCCTCCGTGTTAAAAATATTATTATAATACCCGTCGATAATGAACCTGGCCGATGCTAATCACAAGGAGAATCTTCTCTCGCCATAGTGCTTAATCGACGTAAGCATCCACCAACAATCAGAAATTCAGCTCTCAATGCAAAATTATGTTAACTGGAATGTCTATTATCTCACTGGAATATTCAATTCATTTATCAATTCATCAATTATGGATTCGTCTGCCCCAGAAGCACGGGTCGTCACCATCGCCATTCACTTATGAACGACGTGATGGCCAGGGCAATGTATTCCATCCAATTGCCAACTGTGCTGGAACCTACTGGACTGTTGATAGATCAGAGCATCAAACCCGTCGGCATCAGCCTATAACATTGGGAATCCGATTACATGGGATGTCATTAGTGCGCATTCCTCTGCGAAATCGTGGGCCTCTACAAACTCGAGTGGATTATCTGTAGCGAACGCGATTGAACGAAGAAAGCTGACTAAGTACAAAGATCTCAACGTCGACTTCTTCCTGCAGCCTGTTTCCGTCGATACTTATGGTGGCTATGGGGAACTTGCTCTCGCATTGTTAAAAAGCTGGGTTCTCGAATCGCCACCTAGACTGGTGGAGCGCATGCATGGCATCATTTATGTCAACGTTTAGAAAATGCCATCCAGATGCGCCAGTGTGTCTGTATCTTGGAAACTTCCAGCTCCTGGAGCTGTTCTCCATTCTCTAATAATTGACTTTCAAAATTATTTGCATGTAGCTTTTTAATGCTATTGTGGTGATTATCATATAACTTTTTTCCTAACAAGTTTATCGATATACATTTCCACTTATAAAATTCAATCAATGATAATACCCAGAAATTTAGACGTGTGCGCCGGCAAAAAAAGTAAACGGCAGCGGCTCGCCGAGCTCCGCTGTCAGCGGCGGCGTTTGCGCCGGTATCTTCGGTCGGCGGCGTCGGCGCGCCGATGCGTATTCGATTCGACTATCGCACGAATTCCCAGTATCTAATTTCTACTGAATTAAGCATGCTGTGTAGGCCTAGCTATCTGGGTACAAATTACGTAGGCCTACATAGTCCAGTAGCTAGACTTGGAAGTGAACAGCAATGCGAGATTTTAATTTTTTGCGATACTTCTTTCTGAGCAATCAAAATAATACTATGATCATCATATGGAAAAGTTTGTTTGGATTCTTCATGTCACTCGCTGAAATGACACATGCATTAGCACTGTTATTGTCAAATGATTGTGTCATGATGTCTGAATTCATAGGCATTGATAATAACATGATATACTTGATATATTGCATTTTGCAGACATAATGTGATCCTGCTGCACTGCCCATAGAAAATTGTAAAAGCATCGTTGACGTAGGAAACTAGAAATACTCCTTTATTAAATGCTATGTATACACGTACATGTAGACCTACTAAACACAGGCATGCGAATTCTCCGCGGATGACGCGGTTTCCGCGTGGGCCCCCTTTTTGTAATAAAAGTGATAAACTTGTTTTACATATGATGCTGTACACGAAATGAATAAACTTTTTGACTACATCGCTACTCTCAATTTGATTTGACTGAAAATAAGGTTTTGTATTCATAATTGATATAAATTAAGCAAGGATGACAGTAAACGAACATTTTTCAACAAGTTTGTTGGGCCCTCGAAAGTGTGTAGTGGTTGGGCCCCTTTCAGAGTTTCCGCGTGGGCCCCCCGTGGAGAGTTCGCATGCCTGTAAACAATAATGAGCTTGTAATTGTCCTGAATGAAAAGTAGTTTATCGACATTCACGGGACTCAGTTGTGATCGTCGACTTGTGACAACCAATCCCAACTTAGAAAATAGTCTTTCGACAGAAGTACTCGTCGCAGGAACGGCAAGCACGTGTTTGGCCATTTCGGAAAGAATAGGAAAATCATTTGCTCTATTCTTCCAAAATTGGAGAATGCTGGTCTCGATCATCTTTTTGCTGGAATAGAACTACAAGTATTCAGCCACGACACCAGAATGTTCTCCCATAGAGCTGCAAGCAGCAATCTCCATCAAGGGATCATCGAATTTCATGCGCTTGGAAGTAGACTGACACTTTTCAAATTCTTCAGCAGATTCACAATATGTTGCATACATCCTTTCGAAAAAACTAGATCTAGTCTCTCCACGCAAGTTAAGTTGATGAGATATATCATCCAATCGACAAAACCGAGGATCCAGCAAAGCAGAAATCAAGACAAGGTCTGAAACTGGATACCTTTTCTCGAATCCTATTCTCATGTTTTCTTTCAATTTTCGAACTGCTTCACAATCGTCATCGGCATTTTGCAGCTTATTTTTATCAAGATTCTGGTTGCTTAAGCCTTGCTAATTGTGGGCCCAGTTTCACTTGATAGAGATATTGTCAGATTATTGAACAGAGACAGAAATTAAACAAGATTTTCAAGAATGGATACTTCACGCTTATTCAATTTCAATTCAGATTTTTCCAAAGAATCGAGTAATTTGTTGATCCTTTTTCTGTTGTGAATAACACTTTGGCACATGCGCAGTATGCTATTCCAGCGATTTGGACAGTCAATCTTGATTGTAGTTGCATTGTTGTTATCTGAAAGAATAGTTAGTGTTTTATGAAACTGACAGTAGCTGACTCGAAAATGAAGTGTTGAGCCCAATGAAACTTAAACAAAGTTGGACCCATGTCCTCCTAGCTACATCATAGAAAAGTGATAAGATGCTGTTTTTCATTTCGACGTTCTGTTATTTAGATGCCTAAGTATCATATGAATTTGATTTTTGTGTTAGTGGTTGTACTTGGTTAAAGCTTGTCGCTCACAAGCTTTCGGACTATGTCCTTCAACAGGCTTTCACCAGCTTTCTCCTGTTGAAGGACATAGTCCAAAAGCTTTTGAACGACTTGCCATTTTAATAGACTTATTCGAGCCCACCAAAGTGGTTTTTCTCCTGCATACAGCTACATGTACATTACGGTAGGCCTATATCATAACACATAGCATACAGTCAATATATCAAAATACTTGTACATGTACATGTACATGTAGATTTCAATAGAATGCAGCTACTACTACAATTGCGTAGATTACTAAAGAAGGCAGATTTTCATAGATTTCCAATCTAGACATTATCAATCAAAAGTTATCATTTGCAACACAAACAAGCCCTTACCTTCATCATCATCATCATCACAATTTTCCATTTCGTCAGCAGAAGCAAATTGTTCGTTAAGTAAGATTTCTTCCTCAACATCATTCAAGTTATCGAGAAGCTCTTCAGTTTCAGTGACGTCACCGTCATCCAGCAAATCATCTTGCAGCAGTTCGCCTGTTTTGTAAATCAAAGCTTTGTATTGCTGACGACATCTTTTCAGCAGTGGATAGTTCCATCACCTTCAATATTCCATCCCTCGTCAGAACGTTATTGTGGATTGCGTGTCCCAAGCACGGATGTCCGACGTTCCCAAGAAGACGACAAGCTTTTTTCACATTCTTTCCTTCGTCACGAACATACTGAAGTTTTTTGTTTTGAAGATCAAACAATTTTAGTGTCTGCAAAACGTCTTCACTGATATTCACACCAGTGTGTCGATCATAGAGAACAGAATTTTTTAAAGTAATGGCTATCAGAATCCAAGAATCATCGATGAAATGATAGGTGATACTATTGTAGCTTAGACGTTTGTGATTGTCCATACCAAGATCGATGCAAATTGCAGCGTGTACAGGACTAGATGAAAGGATGCCTTTCACTGCGTTCAAGCCAGCAGAATACAAATCTGTTAAAGCACCTCTAGAAAGAGCAGATCGAGTTGGAAGCTGCCGAGGTTCATTTTCATCAAGAAGACCTTGCTTGATACAAAAATCTTTAAAGCCTTCACCTTCAACTTTACTGAAAGGGATCATATCTCTTGCGAACCAAGCACATATGTCTCTCGCCAGAGTCCATTTCAGTTTCTGATCACTGGTCGTAGAATTGTTTCTCTTTTTGACTTCAAAGAAAGTTCGACGCTTCGATTCTATCTCTTCTTTGCTTTGTGAAGATGGTTTGCCGCTGATGCCATATCTATCCAACAAATGCTTAATCAAATTTGTAGTAGAGACTTGATTCTTATAATGATGAATTTGTCGCAAATGTTGATTGTCTCTCTGACTTTCAGCAATTCCATCAAGGCATGATTTGCAATATATCTTGTCAGTATGTATGTCATTCCATGATCCACTATCCTTCACTTGCAATCGTCCAAAGTAATTCCAGCAATGACTGTAGCTCCATAGCCTTAGGCTGAATCACAATTCTCACACTCTTTGCAGGGTTTGCCTCGGTCATATCGCGGTTTAACAATCACAGTGATTTCTGAGAACTCGAGCTTCTCATATCCACTATAAGGCGATCTGCAGGCAGTTGTTCAGCATCACTAATGACAACGAACACCAACCAGCCATTCAGTACACAGCTTGTTGAGATATCCATGGTACAAAAGTACAACCTGAATGAAATGAATAGCTGAATGACGTCTCCATTAACAACTCGATCCATAGCTTGAATCGCCTGTCCCATGATTGTCTGTGTGTGACACAACAAAGCGTGATATGAAAGGGACTAACACTAACTATTTATAGTAGTCCCTGGATGTGGCCGTTTCGAATCGACTAAGCTTGACACTGATTTGCAAATAATCCTGGGTGAGACTCCGGTTCTCTCTATCACATCGTTCTTCCATTGCATCGTCGTTATGCGTGAAGGATCATATTTAATGCTCTACTAGAAAGAGGATATTAGATAATATATTGCTCTTCATAAAATATGTCTGAGCAAGTCTAGAAGTACGAAGTATGTTCCGAAAACAAAGGTCACATCAGTTTACGTCATCACTGTATGATTAAGGAATGTCAAAAAGAAGTCAGTTTGTCCTCAAAAAAGAAGGATTTTTGCATGAAGAGCATTAATTCTTTAAGTTGATAGACATTTTGCTGCAGAAAACACTGAACGGCGCGCCGGTCTGAATTGATCGGCGGCGGCGGCGGCGTGACTGCACCAAATGGCGGTGGCGCGCTGTCAATTTGCATCGGCGGCGGCGGCGCGCGGCGCTGGCGCACACGTCTACCCAGAATGTAGAAACTTGAAGTAAAAATCATTCAAAATAGTTTGAACATCGAGTTCATAAATGCAATGCAGAAAGGGAAAGGAAAAACCCATTCAAATGAATAAGTGAATCATGTTATGCTTTATATTTTATGGTGAACTTTATTAGCCATGGATCGGATTCCTGACAAGAGGCTATTCGACCGGACACCGGCACAACACTTCTAAGTATAGCTCTTCAAAACCTACGTGTTCGTATATCTCCCACACCATTTTGTCAAACTATTAGACGATCATAGAAAACTGGATGAAAATTTCATGATGTATTTCGGGTATGGTAGATCATGGTGGTAGTTTTGAATGTAAGAAGATGCTAGATAATGCAAAATATAAAATCTCAAAATTCCAATGATGTTGTTTGCTTATTTGTTGGATTTTAAAAGCTTGCTTTTAAGGCTGTGAGCGAATATACAAAGTCACTGCTTTAATGTTGATGATCACAGCGCATTCCACACAGCGATTGATTAACCATATAATTCCTAAGCTTTGGAAACGTCCTGCTTTCTGCTTAGCAAGAGGTACAAATACCTGACATGCGCTACAGAGCACATTTTAATCGCATGTTTGAATAAAGATACGAAGTTAAGTTATGCTTTCTCAGACATACTTCTCAATTAGAAAATTTTCTATTACCTTATATGGAATTCGTGGGTCTAATGTAATATAAATAATTTAGCAAAGGAATCTGGACTAATCATTCAGAAGCAAGTATATAAATATGTTAGGTTTGGAGAAAGCACTCATGCACTCAAGCAAATGGGTGACTTTAAGTATAATTTGTCCGGTCAAAAACGTAGGCATTGAGTGCTTGGAACAGACAAAACCCTACTTTCTAAATTGGGCATACTTCTTATATTATTATATAAATTGTATATTAGTAAACTTGACATATTATATAAATAAATTTATTTATTTATAACATTGACTCTGCTCAAACGCTGCTTATCAACATTTATTCAATTGTCACGTGTGCACTTAAAATACTGCATTGTATACAAAGCAACACTTACTACAATATAAGTTTACTATGTCTTCTTACAATAGCGCAATAAAATTGATTTCAAGTACTGTTGCGCTCATGTCACTTCTACGTGTACATACCATTGCAAATAAGCTACGGTTTATCCCGCTATAACGTACATGGAATAAAACGTAAACCTTTAAAACTCACTAGCACATTTTTTCTATGTAAAAAAATTGCCCTTAATAAAACGAACACAAGAATATGACAGTGCTGATCAAGCCCTCTTTCGATGATTCTTAGGATAACAATTTTGATTCAATGACAAAGTGACACGGGGTTGATTTGAGATTACATAAAATATTACTGATCCAGGTGAGAACGCAATGCGCAGATATGTTATGCGACATTCCATTTAACATCTGTGTGAAAGTTGAAAGCTTACTTTCGACCGTAGCATCTTGAGTCACCGATAAACGCAAACAATTAGCTGCTGGAGGGACCATATTAGCCTGATGGCAGGCCTGTAGGCAAAATTACGCTTAATAGGCTAGGGCTTTCGGATGGTCACCTGCCACCATCGAAATGACACCGTCGATGACCATCGAAAACGCTGTCCTAAAAAGCGTGCTCTTGCTATTAGGCCCACCAATAGGACAATGAGCCTGTGTAACCTCACATTTCAAAGGAACGCAAGTAGAGTTCTATTACTGCTGTTACAGCATGCTTTCGCATTCATCTTCATCTACTGACTGACCAACCCCCAACGAAGCGTGACATATACGCACCTACCGCATGTTTAGATCACCTGAGAAACTTCATCTGAATGATTAAAAAATCATCCATCATAATTAAAAAATCGCTGCAAAATGATTAGAGTTCAACAAAGGAAAAGTAGACAGCATCACCTTTCGGTCAAGGACCACGTTCGTGATGAAGTCGCGTTAAAGCATTCGTATCAGCAGTCCTGCAGAAATTAATGTTGTAATTACAATATCTTGAATTTTTGTTTTCTCACATCTAGCGATCTGTGTATTCAGATGGCTATGAAGGCATAACAAGAGGCATTCTACGGTTTCTATTCCATGAATTACATGGTATTTTAAGAATTTTCTCTCATTTTACTTAATTTGGCGAGTCCTAGATGCATCAAATCCCCCGTTTTTTACTCAGTATGGTTAGTCCAGGTTTTAATGTCTCCACCATCGCTTATTTTATCGTTTTTCCCGTGAGTCTGTCCTTATCTGTTGTAAAGCACATTGTGTTCACTATCTAGGTTATTAGTGGACTCATTTTCTGTAGGTCTGAAATCTTTGGTACTTTACCAGGGCCACTCAGTAGATATCATGGCCTAAAGCTAAGACATGTAATGTATGATATCTATTACTATCTATGTGGTCCTTATGTTGGAATGATGACCAGCATAGTGCTTTTTGTAAATACCACGCATTTTGGTTTGAATTTAATTTGTGTTATAATCGCTATGTAAATCTAGTATCTTGGCAAACACAGTCCTGGCTAGACGCGTTGGTCCTTTTGGTTTACTACGTAACATTTGGTCCGGTGAGGCGGATTTGGTGCCGTATTTTGGCTAGTATTTGGAATTCATATTCATCTTTGGTCAATGGAAACTCACATCAAAAAACGCGGAATTATCAAGGCAAAAATAACAAGATTAGTGAATAGAACTTTAACCTATGATATAACGAACCCTTTGACATTAGATGGGCTATCAATCAACAAAGTAAAAACTTCATTAGAAATGCTGGAAGAAGTGTGGAAGGAATATGTTGTCATTCAAGATGTCATCTCCCAACACGAAGAAATGAATTATGAAGAAGAAGAAAAAGAATACACAGTGCAGGAAGATGGGTATTTAGACGCAAAATCTAAATTATTGGATGTGATTTCGCTTTTAGACTTGTGTACCTTGAAAAACCTAACGTAAAGGATCGTACAACTACAGTTCCCCTGCAATTACCGAAATTGAATCTTCCAACATTTACAGGAGATTACAAAAATTGGCTCTCTTTCTACGATCTATTTAATGCCTCTGTGCATAAGAATCCAGAATTATCTGATTCTCAGAAACTTCACTATTTGAAGGCCTCTCTCCAAGGCGAAGCAGGTCGTTTATTAAGATCACTTCAAGTTACAGATACGAGTTATCAACCAGCAAGAGATATGTTGGAAGAAAGGTATTCAAACATGAGAATCATTGTGCGATCTCATATTCATGCTATCTTTGGGTACCCCCCGTTGAGGCAAGAAAATGTAAAGGGTCTAAGACAACTGATCGACAACTTTCACGAAAATTTGTTGGCTTTGGAATCCCTTGGAATCAATGTGGGAAATTGGGATCCTTTTATAACTTATTCATTATACGAGAAATTGGATGAAGAATCTCGAAAACAATGGGAACTTTCTTCACCTGGTCGACATTTACAAACGTATAAACAACTTCACGAATATCTAGAAGGTCGTTGCAGGGCATTAGAAGTAACCAATCGTAAGTCGGAAAGTGCTTTCCTGAAGAATATCAGTCATGTTAAGGATAGATTTCCAATGCAAAAATCAGCAAACGCAACTTCGTACCAGTTGACCTTACCAGTTGAAAATTGTCAATTCTGTGGTGGAAATCATCGCATTCATCAATGTCAAGACTTCATCGCGTTGAATTATAAGCAAAAAACCGATTTTGTCTCTAAATCAAGATTATGCTTTAATTGCCTTCGAAAGGGACATATCAGTAAGTCATGTAAAAGCCAAACAAGTTGCCGCACCTGCCATAAACGACATCATAGCCTTCTTCATTCCAACGAAAATTCTATACTAGTACTGTCGGACTCAAATTTAAATACTCATTGTGGAAAATGTCATATAAGTCCCACTTCAGTATTGTTAGCAACTGCGATAGTTCCAGTCTACAATGAAGGACGTGCCTATGAATGTCGAGCCTTACTTGATTCTGGTTCGCAGGCCAGTTTCATAACTGAAGAATGTGTGCAACGAATGGGTCTCAGACGTCATCATCATGTAATATACATTGACGGAATCGGTGAAGAATCTAAAAAGGCTAATGGTATGGTTAATATTTTCATTAAACCGAAAGCTGGTAAGCCAATTGAAGTTTCGGCTATAATTCTTCAAAGGGTGACTAAGAATTTACCAAATTGTCAAGTGCCGATTTCTGAGTGGAAGGAAATTGAGAACTATGAATTGGCAGATCCCACATTTCATATTCCAGGAAAAATAGACATATTGCTTGGTGAGGACGTATACGATCAAGTTGTTTTGGAGGCTAGGATACGAATACACGAAACCAATTCATACGAGAAACGATTTTCGGTTGGATCGTATCAGGTCATGACAAGAGCGATACGTCTTCTAAACTTCATGTAAGCACATTTCATGTCGCCCTGGATACTTTCGATCTTCGTCGATTTTGGGAGTTGGAGGAAGTTCCCATTGCTTCTAATTTAAATTCTGAAGAGCAAGAATGTGAGAATCACTTCCTACAAACGACAAAACGTGGTGAAGATGGGAGATTCATAGTGAATCTTCCTTTTAAAAATTCCGCAGAAAGGTTGGGAGATAGTTTATGTTAAGCCCTAAGACGGTTTAAGGGGTTGGAAAGGTGTTTTTATCAAGACACTATCCTTCGAGACAAGTATTCCACCTTTATAAAAGAATTTTTGGATCTTGGTCATATGGAAAGGGTGCCTACAATTCACATGAATAAGCCATGTACTCAACATCATTACATGCCTCATCATGCTGTTTATAAGGCCAGTAGTACAACGACAAAACTTTGCGTTGTGTTCGACGCATCCGCGAAAACTGACAGCGGAACTTCTCTCAATGATATACTGATGGTTGGTTGCTCAAATCAAAATAATCTTTTTGACATTCTTGTGAGATTCCGATTTTACTTGGTGGCCTTGAACGCAGATACTGGGAAAATGTACAGACAAATCGTGTTATCTGAAGAATGCCGTGATTTTCATCGAATAGTTTGGAGAAATAATCCTTTGCAACCTATACAGCATTTTCGTATGACTAGAGTGACCTATGGAGTTGCATCAGCTGCATTTCACTCAATACGTGCCGTAAGAGACTTGGCTAAAGAAGAAAATGATCCTTTAGTATCTCCTATAATATTGCGTGATTTTTATGTCGATGATTTATTATCTGGGGCGTCATCTATTCAAGAGGCTATAGAAATACAATCTAAACTTGTTAATGTACTCAAGCGTGGTGGTTTCGAACTTAGAAAATGGATGTCGAACAGTTCTCAAGTGATCGAAAATATTCCGGAGCACTTGCGTGAAGGAACCATTGACTTAGAATTTGGTGATGATACCCAGTCGATCAAAATACTTGGAATATCATGGAATCCTACCTCAGACAGTTTCAATTTTACAACATGTTTATCTACAATAACCACTTATACCAAGCGAGCTTTACTCTCAGATATTTCGCGAATATTCGATCCTTTAGGCTGGTTATCACCGTTTACTATCATCTCCAAGCTATTGTTACAACGTTGTTGGTTAAAAAATATTTCATGGGACGATGCTCTTCCGCCTGATATTATTGGAGAATGGAAAAAGTGGCGAGATAAATTACGGTTCTTGAAAGGGTTCAACATACCTCGATGCATTCTCAACGGAAAGGTCATCAGCATTCAGCTGCATGTTTTTTCGGACGCATCGGAATTGGCCTATGCTGCAGCTGTCTATACTCGAATTAAACATGAAAGTGGTCAAGTGAATGTGCAGCTTTTATCCGCAAAAAACACGTGTTGCACCAGTAAGGGTGATCAGTTTGCCAAGGCTTGAACTTTGTGGTGCGTTGCTCGGAGCACGTTTACTTAAAAGCGTTATTATTGCCCTGGAAGGAACTAACTTCAAGATAAGTGAGACCTACGCTTGGACTGACTCTACCATTGTATTGGCTTGGATTTCCGATTTACCACGTAGATGGACTTGTTTCGTTGCTAATCGTGTGTCGGAAATTCAAGGAATTATTTCTCCAAATGCATTGAATCATGTGGCTTCTTCCGAAAATCCTGCGGATTGTGCATTAAGAGGGCTATTCCCAGATAACTTGATTGAATTTGATCTATGGTGGAGTGGACCTAAGTGGCTATCTGAAGACATGACCAGTTGGCCTATATCAAGTAGCATAAATACGGATGATATACCTGAGCAGCGACGAGTTGCTGTAAAAACCAACACAACCATTACATTACCTGAATTAATTGACGTTGGGAGATTTTCATCGTACAATAAACTCTTGAAGGTTGTCGCCGACGTTATGCGATTTATCAATTGTATTCGCCACAAGATCAAGGTGGGCGAACCCCTACAAGTTGCTGAATTAGAAAATGCATGTGAAATGATCATTAAACAAGTGCAATCTGTGGAATTCTCTCGTGAAATTTCTTGTTAGAAGGACAATAAATCACTGCCATCAAGTAGCAAGATAATTCCATTATCGCCATTTTTGGATAAGACCTCAGGAATTCTTAAGGTTGGTGGTCGACTTCGTCACTCTGAATTGGATGATAAATGCAAATTTCCGATTATTTTGCCAAAAGGCCATCATTTTACCATGTTATTGCTTCGCCATATACATGATATTACTCTACATGGAAATACTCAACTTATGCTAGCGACATTGAAACAAAGGTATTGGATTATTTCCGCAAGGGATTTGGTCAGACGAATTGTACGCAGTTGCATTCGATGTAACAGATTTAATCAACGGAATTTAAACCAGTTTATGGCTGATTTGCCACGAGAACGCGTATCTCCATCAAGACCATTTTCTTGTGTTGGTATAGATTACGCCGGCCCAATTCCAATAAGGACTGGTAGAGGACGTGGAGTGCGTACAGAAAAGGCATATGTTGCATTATTCGTTTGCTTCGCTACCAAGGCTGTTCACATTGAAACTGTGTCTTCTCTAAGTACAGCTGCCTTTCTTGCAGCACTGGATCGATTTATCTCACGAAGAGGTCTACCTTACCAAATTTACAGTGATAACGGCTCTAATTTCAAGGGTGCGAAACATGAAATCGCTGAATTGTACAAGATGTTAAATGATAAAGGTTTCAATACTACATGGTCAAGATATATGATGGATAAATCTATCAAATGGATAATGATTCCTCCTCATGCTCCACAATTTGGGGGATTATGGGAAGCAGGAGTAAAAAGTGTGAAATATCATTTGCGTCGAGTTATTGGAACTACGTCTGTTACGTTTGAAGAGTTAATCACAATTTTATCTCGCATTGAAGCGTGTTTAAATTCAAGACCTCTAACCGAACTATCATCAGATCCTAATGATCTTCAACCGCTTACGCCTGGGCATTTTTTGGTTGGTGGTCCGTTACTTGCTAGACCAGAGAAAGAACTGACAGGGATTAATTATTCCCGATTAGATCGTTGGCGTATGGTTCAGGCAATGGTACAAGGATTTTGGAACAGATGGCGTAGTGATTATCTATCCATTTTACATCAAAGAAGAAAATGGGCGAAGGGTCAAGGTCGGAGATCTAGTATTACTCAGTGAGGATCATACTACACCACTTCAGTGGCCGTTAGCACGAATTTTGGAACTTTATCCTGGTCAAGATGGCGTTCCACGTGTTGCTAAGATAAAAACAAGGAACGGTATATTCACACGTCCTGTAATAAAATTACGTTTACTTTTTAATGAAACCGAATCAAAGTGAACATTTTATTGGCATGTACGTCACTTAAGCTTTAACCATTTATGTATTTTTCAATGGTTTCGGAAACTAACTTTATCGTTAGTTTGGTGGGCGGTATGTTCACTATCTAGGTTATTAGTGGACTCATTTTCTGTAGGTCTGAAATCTTTGGTACTTTACCAGGGCCACTCAGTAGATATCATGGCCTAAAGCTAAGACATGTAATGTATGATATCTATTACTATCTATGTGGTCCTTATGTTGGAATGATGACCAGCATGGTGCTTTTTGTAAATACCACGCATTTTGGTTTGAATTTAATTTGTGTTATAATCGCTATGTAAATCTAGTATCTTGGCAAATACAGTCCTGGCTAGACGCGTTGGTCCTTTTGGTTTACTACGTAACACATTGGTGACGCTTAATTTTACATTTTTTCTTTCAGTCGTTATCGCCGTTATATTCATCTTGCTGATTTTGGCTGTACTTATCTTCTGTCGAAACTTCACAATTGAAAAAGGAGATTACGAAACTCACGAAGCAAAAGGTGCCGAAATGGTTGATCATCCTGATGTAGCTATCAGATTTGGAAGGACTGGACAACCTGAAATAAGTGGTCAGGAATGGTGGCTGTAATACTAGACATATCACTGATTGGTGCACGAATGTTAAACTTTCTGAAAGTTTCATTCGCACTCACGGATGACTGTACCATTTTTATCCATGTCTTCTATGTAAAGCCTTTCAGCATGATTGTAAATGTTGTTAATAGCTATTTTTCATAATGTATCAGTTATTAACTGATGCTGTTTGGCTTTACGTAGAAATCATGACGAAAAAGTGTTTTTAAATACCATTTTTTATTACTTGTTTATTGTATATTACCGCAGTTTGATACTACGACTGTACTTGACTGAACATTCCATTTGATTGACTTGCGTCCCCTTATTTATATTGCTGTATGACCCTACGCATATCTTTCAATGATTGGGCTCCATATACTATATTGGCTGTGTATATATTATCTTCTTATACATTCCGAAGTTGGAAGAAGTCGTTATTTTATCACACCAACTCAATGTGTACTTTACTTTTACAGTTAGATGTTGAATGTATCCTCATTTTGCCATAGGATGTAATCACGATCTTGATTGCCTTTTTTCTGAATCAGCAGTTACCACAAGATCGGAATAAAATTCATGTGTACGCGCTTGGATGTTTTGAATAAAAATATGGGCTAGTAGTAAAGGTGCAAGTTTCTGAGTTTTAATCCACGAGTAGCTCACGGTTGGGGTTTCAGTTGCTTGCTTTTTTCTGAATTATTCGTTGTCAACCACAGGAGCCTATTTCCTGTTGTATCAAGCCTCACTTGCGTAGAGCATTATTTACCCCTCCCCTGAGACCTTAGCTTTTTCACACCCGTTGAGACCCGAGGAGGTCCAGTGGACCAGCGATTGCAAATACCCGGGTTTTTGCATCCACCCGGATGCTAAACCCGGGCGGATCCCGGATCCTATGATCAAAAGTGATAAAACTGCATCTAATTCGTTTTAATTATCATGAAACATTGAACAGTTTGGTTCCTGAAATTAAGTTTAAATTATGCGTTTCATAATACATAAAAACATGCTATGAATTATTATTGAAATCCTAGGATTTTGCTATCGCCAATCGTATTTGTCACTCTGGTTCTTAGTAATTATTACCTTTTTTTACAAAATATCATTACTAGATATCAATGGATGATTACAAGTATCTAAAATAGCGGTAATACAATCTGAAACTGAGCATAGAGAAATGTGTAATCTTTCTTAAGAACTGTAACTGTAACCATGATTGTCAATCAAAAAAAACAATTTCAACAACGATGAACAAGTGTATCTAATTAAAAGAAAGGGAAGACATCAAACTTGCTTTTATTTGTGTTTACTTAACTAATATGCGCATATCCAACTATTATAGACTTATTAATAACTACAGCTATTGTTCATTGTAAGGGTAAGGTAGTCGGATGTTTGGAGAAGCACATGGATCTTTCTTTGGAGTCCATGGATGTCCATTCATTCCTTGTTGTGGATTAGTAAAGTGGGTGCAGGGGTCACAAGTCTACAACGGTAACATTTGAAGCTGGGACATTCCCATAACGACGTCTAAATGTTTCATAATTTTAATAAACTTATAGTTAATAAGACTTAAGGTTTGCCATTAAGAGGACAGGTGGTGCGTTCCCACCGGCAGACATTAAACGTTCAAGGCGCGTCAAACTTTTGACTATCCTAGGACTACATTTTAGAGCCAAACTTGACGAGATCGGTGTGGAGGACCTTCCCACTAGTCCATTTTTCAATCAGCGCTTCTAAAGCGGGGCTGGACCTTACCCCTAATGGTCCTTTGACTTGTGATCCTCGACAAATGCATGAAGGTCTTAAAGCACAAAGACTTGACGGATCTGATTGCGTGCCGGGCGGACCTTCCCGGGGGTCCATAACATAGCGCTATACGGGCTGGACTTCACCCTTAAGTGTACGAGATCGTACAAAGCCGCTTAACAAGTGATCTCCTTGGTCAAAGTTTCAGGCTCGATTGAATAGGAACTTATATATAAATAGACACTTAGTAATCACCATGTCAACCCCATGGAGACCAGTACGTAGGTGTCCATTGATTCAGTGACTCAAATTCAAAGTGCATGAACTTAGGGGTCATTCAAGAGATCTAGACTAGGCTAGCAAAGTACGAGTATGTCTACACTACAATAAATTGCAGTGCAAAATTCTTTATCAGACACCGACGACCTTTTTCTGTTTTTCAGGGTATAGTCAGGCAGAATGACATAATCCTTGAAATTCTAAATATCGAATTTATTGTATTACTAATAACAAATGCCATTTTACTTCTTCCGTGATTACTATTCAGCGCTATCTTTTTCCCACAGAATTCGCTATCACATTTTTTATCGTGTCGGGTTTAAGAACGGAGTGGTTATTTCCATGAAAATAGCCAGCAAATCATTGTTGTCTGGAGGTTATTTTCAAGCTAATGCGATTCGTAGAAAATTCAGTACGGTATATCAAAATAATAGTTGTAGATTCTTCAGATATGCGTTTCCAAATAGTATTTATTTTACCTAATTTACTAATAATTAGCCTACCTAATAGTGCATTTCTTAGTTTCCAAAATCCTCAACTAAGTACATACATGCAACGACCGCAATTGGAAAGTGTGGTTCTACCCGGGACGAGCAAACCGAATAATTTTGTTAGAAACTTGCTAGCTGTTTGCTAATTTTGTGAAAAATAGAAAATTTGATAAATTCCTACTATGTTTGCTAATTGTGTTAGAGGCCTACCAGTTTCTAAGCAAAATAATAAAATTATAAAAAACTTTTTAATTTTGTTAAATATTTATGAAATATTAGTCAAATTATCCTAAATATCAGAACAAAACATTAACTAAATACATGTTTTCAGATAAGATCTGATATGCCATCCAAAACGCAGTGTGTTGTCAGGAGCATTAAACTTTTGATTGACAAGAATCGATGAGAAATTGTCACAAAAGGCATTGATTCACTAATATCTCTCATTGAAGACCTGTGATTCGATGCTTGGTCAAATGAGCTTGAAAATAAGTTTCAGCACGAATGTAGCAATCAGATCTTGTGTTCGAAATTGTATGTTTTACTTCCATATTGCTTGTATGAATCTTGTGTATTATCTTTGTGAAAACTACTCGATACGTCATGATATGAGCCTTAAATCGAAGAAACAGTTTAAGTCGTGTGAAATTTCACCGACTCTGAGATCCTATCGAACTGTAGTAATCGCTTCGAACTTGCTCTAATCGTTCTCAGGAAACGATAGGAATTCCCGTGACGAGAATCCTATATTGGATGCTATATTTAGAAGTCTGTATAAGGCGCTCAGAGAGTTGCTATCATTTCCCGATGTTTCACGAGTGTGTCACGAGCATGTTGCACGAGTAATCAGTTTTCATGATTATTTCTAAAGCATTACTTTATTCTAATGCATCCCAACCTCTGCAATTATCTAATTTATATTTCTGACCTATTCTGAGAGGGGATTATCATGTCTTCAAGATGGCGAGCCTCCCGACTTCGAACATTGCAAAGCACTTCCTCGCCGCGCTCTACGTCTACCAGTCAGTTCACGGATTCCTCATGTAGTGTGTGGGTGTGATTCCGCTCGTCGAAGTGAAGACTGATGGCGCTGTTTTCTCTATTCATTGAAGATAATATGCATGTTGCCATCCTTTGTTTAAGATCATTAGCGTCGATTGTCCAGATGGAGTGTATATGGTGTGCGTCACTATTATTCAGACATGTGAGTAGCAAATGTATTTGTAAATCAGGTGTAAAAACAGATGACTTGAAAAAACATTCTAAGCTAACCATTCAAATTATAATGTCCTTCAATTACCAAATAAAATGTACATTCAGTTAAAGAATTGATCGTGTGATTCATCATGATAGGAGATGGAGACTTCGATCCTTGATAATGAGGCATATTTCCCAAAAATAGTGGTAAATATACATTAATTTCCTCCATAAAAAAATTGCAAGCGTTCTCCGGATTCTCTATTAGAATCCGCAGCTGCGGCTGTCTTTCAGTGGGTGTTTCATTTGGGAGCTGGTCGGTACGATGATGATAGTGTGGTCCCTCATCAAATCGTATCAAATCATAAGAAAGATAACTCTCTGAAATTCATCAGCATCGAGTATAGAGAGAGAATCCATATTTTATGGACAATTCTCACCATGACAGCGCGCACCGCTTAGCAATGTGCACAGCAGTCGTCTCATGCGTCATTGAATCTACCGAAAATCTATTCTTGAGAGAGAAAGGGATAACTAAAAAGTAGTCCACCAATGTGGCATTGAAACTGTCTAAGATACATGACTGAAGTGAAGTGGTCGTGCTAAAAATCAGGATCACAGGGCTTCTTTGGGACCACACTATTATCAATGTACCAGTTGGTCGTATGGAAAAGGATTGAATCTTCTTTTAATTCGCTGATTGATACTGTCGATAATGTAGCTTGCGTGCACATCTAAACCGTCGTTTGTCAGGCCTACATGCAAGGTTGGCATATTTTTTTAAATACGAATTTTTGTGGTTTCATAGGTCAAATGCTTCACTGTATAATTTGGATTTGTGCAAGACATTTGAGGGTACGTTATTGTTACTGATTTCAGTTAATGGGGAAATCATTTGACATCAAATATCAAATCGGATTTTCTGCTTAACCGGCATATGTTGTCCACCGTGCGAAAATGTGTTACGGATTAATTCGTGCTGTTGTAAATTATTGGGATGATAAAAGATACTAAGATAGTTAAAAATATCACCTGATTGATTCTTATAATAGAAGCTCAATCAAAACCTGTGTCATCTTACTATTTTTCAATTATGTTATATTCTGTATGCCCTATTCCTTCTCTTATGTGCGTCAAACACATTCAATACTTTTTGCAGCAAAAACTCTATTGTGCATTTCAGACCGCAATATCATTGTCTATCAAAGAGATATCATAAATGGGAACTGATTGAAACTGACCAAACCAGTACAATTGATGGTAGAGGAACAATTACGACAGTTCTGTAGGCTGACATCTGCTGATGAGGTGAGTCTTTAAATTATGTGATTCTTTGCCACTGCCTCCGAATGTTTTGGTTTTAGCAGCAGTGAGTTTTTCTGCTGTTAATCCTTGGAGCATTTCGTAGCAGGATGACTTCGATCAACAGTTATAATGTATAAATATGTAGGGCTATTCTTGTCACTGCCTCCGAATGTTTTGGCTTTAGCAGCATTAAGTTTTTCTGCTGTTAATCCTTGGAGCATTTCGTAGCAGGATGACTTCGATCAACAATATATTCAATTAATATCAACGGTAAATTTCATCAATGTTTTGCTACGGCGTAGGTTAACTGTAGTTTTATCAATAGAATGTGAGCGGTCTGCGAACCCACTTTATGCGTCAAGATCAAACCCACAAGTTTTATGATGTGTAAATTATACATGTTATAATTATAATGCAATATATTTACACATCGTTAGACTTAGTTTCATCTTGACTCATTAAGTGGATTCGCAGGATGCTCACATTTTATTGATAAAACTACGGTTCATCTACGATATATGCTGTGGCAAAATATTGGGGCATGTCTAGAAATCATTCTAAAAATGTTTCAAGATAACATTTTCATAATATTCTCATGTATTGTCATTTGAACATATAACATTTTTTGGAATGTTTTTATAGCAAATTCACGACATTTTCTGAACAGTTTTAGAATGTTTTTTGTTGGGAATTCACGTAAGAGTTGTGTAAGATAATATCAGAGAGAAATTTGAGACATTTTATTAGAATTTTACCAAAATAATTTGCTATTTGCTAAAAATTGGCAAATCATCAGCTATGTTAGATAAATATTTGTTAAAATTTTAGTAGAAGTTTAGTAAAATGTTGTCAAGTATTTGCCAAATATTTAACAAAAGCATCTGGTGTGTTCGTCCCGGGTAAGAGATTGGTGTTCTCCGATGACAGCTTATCATTAAAGAGTGCAAATATTCTCAAAGCTTTCAGCTAACTACACGCGAGAATTTAACGTGAGAGCATCAAAGTGGCCATTGTACCAACTTAGTTGGAACAACAAGCGTGAATTGGCTGGTAATCCAACCTAAAAGTCTATCCGAACGTTTACCATCATAACCATTAGGACTATGCATTATTTCTGACTAACTGTTTACCACGTAGATTACCTTGACGGTGAATTATACAAATTATAAAGCTAAATAACAAACAATATTCTGTTTGTCTTACTTATGATTCTTTAATACGCTTGTATACGAGGTACCGGTAACCTAAGTTTATTAATAAATAGGTGATCCGAACCCATGTGGCACAAAATACGGCATTTTGACGTATTGATGTATATTAGGATTAGTCAATAGCCAGTAGACGCAATTACAGATCCAATTACGATGGTGCAACACTCACTGCCTGCCTGAGATACACCTGGCCGTTCAAGTCGGAAACCTGATTAGTAATTTAGACATACATCAAATAAGATTTAATAATGGGTAATTTTATATTAATAAATGAGTCTGAGAAACCTTTAAAAAACTATGATGCTGACGACTGGCTATTGTTTTATTTGTTCTAACGTTATGATTTTTTTATCGCTAACTGCCCTAGTGTGATGAATGGACTGTGTAAGGTAGGTGCAACTTAAATTGACTAATTAGCATACTTCCATAAATAAGGAGTGTCTAATATGTGGTTGAAAATTGCTGGTGTTCATGTGTATAGTATTCGTGCGATGTAAGTTGTAAGGTATGTGCAGTTTTCATTATATGATAGACCTTCGGTACTAACGCAATCGTCCCCTATAGGGGAGACTGGGGTGATTTGGAATATGTTTTGTAAAAACTGCGCCACAGCTAATGAATGAAAGTGAATTTTAGATAGTGTGATAATTTGTGTCAATATCGATGATTAGCCATTCCCCAAAGTTTCATTGATAAACGGTCAATAGAATCCAAATACGTTACAATTTTGTATTCGAGATCAGGTGGGGATGCGTTGGCAGGGGTGGGGTGAGTTGGCATATGTGGGGAGATACGGGTTTTACTACTCTTATTACATCCACGTTTTTTCCGTCGATAAGTAAACAAGCTTAAATAGGTATCTTTGAATTTTGAATCTGAACAATTATCGGTAATCGGTTACCTCTGAATAATTACGGTGCAGGTTGATTTTTACCGTTTTGTTAATTAAATTGTTAACAATCTTTACAGAATTAAAAGTTGTCAGTCAGTATTAGAAACTAATTTGATCAGAAATCTCTTGTTAAAACACGTTTGCTGGTAAAATATTATCTAATCAAAATCGAACTTATAGTCTGGTAAGCTCAATATAAAAATGACGGAGACTTACTATTGCGTTTGGGGTCATTTTGGGTACCGACTATTGTGTTAGTACCGACCTTACTATTGGATACCGGTACTGTAGGTATCAAGGAACTAGATGTCTTTTTTTATAAGTTATAATTTTGTTGTTTGCTGATTTATTGATTCATAACTACATATACAATGAACAATAAATACATCAATTATAATTGATATCAGTTGATTTATAATTGATTTTTTACTTGTCAGATAATTGTTTTTCTGTTACAATAGGATGACTTCCTCTGATTCCGAAGATGGACTCAGTTTTGAAGCAAGAAAGAAACTAAAACGTCGGGCGTTACGTTTGAGATATAATGAACGTGTTAAAGTTCAGAATTTAAATGAAACCAGTTTTACTAGAATAGAGACCTCTTCTATGTCATCGCCATCGTCAATTTCGATTTCTGACGATATGCCAGAAAATGAAGCTCATGGAAGAGATGGTGAAAGTTTGACGTCTAAGGTGGATGGCAGTACAAGTTCCAGTTCTTCCAGTACAGACACCAATACAAGAGAAAATGAAGCTCTTAGTGGAAGGAATATAAGAGTGTTTCATGACTCCACCACTTCCAATTCTTCCAGTTATCATTCGTCTTCTGATGAAGAACAGTTAAAAGAGAAAACTTTATGGGATGATTTGAAGGCTACTGTTATTGAAACACGAATGAATCGCTATCAAGCAAACAGGGTTTTAGCAGACCTAAGACGACATGGTGTTGGACCTCTACCAGTCGATCATCGCACGTTAACACAGCAAAGAGATGATTTCAAGGGTCGTATAAAAAATGTTTCCGGAATGAAATATTACTACTTTGGCTTACTTTCTCAGGTTAAAGTAGCATTGAAACATTACTCTGAGGCACAATTGTCTAAGATTAATGAAGTAACTGTCATTGATAATATAGATGGTCTCCCTCTCTTTAAGAGCTCCAGTCAATCGTTCTGGCCGATATTAGGCAAGATAACTAATTTGAACCCCAGTAATGTATTTTGTATTGCGTTGACGTGTGGTGCAGGCAAGCCACATGACTTAGAATTTCTGAGTGATTATGTTGCAGAAATAATTAAGCTCACTTCAGAAGGTTTCATGTTCAATGGAAGTAGCTACAAGTTTAATGTAAGTGCCCATATTTGTGATGCTCCTGCGAGAAGCATGGTAAAGGGAACGAAGTCCTTTCACGCTTATTATGGCTGCGACTTTTGTGAGACTAAAGCGGATTATGACGGAAAAAGAATGACTTGGTTGAAGACAGATGGATTAGTTGAACGTACTAATCAAAGTTTTCGAAGTCGCACACAGGAACAACACCACAAGATCCTTTCACCTTTTGAGTTAACATCATGCGATATGATAGATTCATTTCCGATAGATTTCATGCATCAAGGCACTGGTACAATTCTAAAGTTGATTAAGTGGAGCATTCTTCCTCCAGATGGAAATGACCGCAGGCGCTCTTGTCGGATGTCTGCATCTAATATTAAAATATTGAACTCACGATTATTAGCTTTAAGGAAATGCGTTCCTAATTGTTTTTCCAGAAGACCTAGGTCAATGACAGACCTTTTGCGTTTCAAAGCAACAGAGCTTCGCCAGATTTTGCTCTACACATCACGCTTGATATTCAAAGGGTTAATGGCATCAGATGCTCATTATGTTCATTTGTGCACTCTCAGTATGGCTTGTTGTTTATTAGTGGATAGCAGAACCGTATTTTCAGAGTCAGAAAGAGCTTGCAACTTACTCATTTCGTTTTGTGAACAGGCGAAGAGGCTTTATGGCAACTCTTTTATGGTATATAACATTCACTGTTTACTACATTTAACACGAGTGGCACGTGTTCATGGTAGTCTTGATTCCATCTCGGCCTACTGCTTCGAAAATTTTCTAGGCTCTTTGAAGCGCTCCGTCCGTTCTCCCAGAAATCCAATTGTTTCCGCTGTGAAGTACGTGTACGAGAAGCAGGAAATTTCAAATATACCTAGTAAAGAGAAAAAAATTTGTTCGTCCTACCCTAATAACTGCTATGTGGACATCGCTAATCAACTATGTTTCGAAGTTATCGAGATTCATTCTGATTCGATTATCGTTCGACAATTTCGTGGGACGTCGTACATTAGTAAGCCTTGTCCAACAGATATAATCGGTTGCCTATCAGTTAAGTTGAACCAATTTACCTATGTGTCGATGGATACAGGTCTACTTATATCGAAAAGACGAGCAATGAAAGTCGATCTCAATTTGATGGAAGGATTAGAGCAGCCAAATACTGCTGTGTTCATATCTATGTTACATGATGAAAGTGAATCTCTATATTAGGATGGACACTTTCTGTAATTTTACAGGATGACATCTCAGAAACGAACAATTGTATCCCCTGTCCCCAAGTGGGATATTGCTGGCCAGTCACTGCCCAAGGTATGTTTCAATACTTTCTGATAATTTATGTTATATTATCAAACTCATTTACTCTTACAGAAACAGTTCATAGTGTTCGATTTTTTGAAGAGCGTCCTAAAAGATATCTTGTTGTTCCTGATACATGGGTTAATGAAAACAAATGTTATTGGCCTGATTCTGGATCGACCGATGAAGAGTAAGTATTACCGATTCACCAATTGCATAGCTTATATTGGTACTAATTAGATAATTCGAATATTTTTGTCTGCCTTACTATTCGTATCTCTTAACCTTATTTGTTCATGGTTTTGTGCATCCCTACTAGTCGTTTTGGCGGAACTTTCTCCTGGCTTCAGAAGTTTCGAATACCTGTGTGGTAGATTAGTGCAGGTTGCATTTCATATTATTTTCTGGTTGTGGCACAGATAAGTGTTTCGTGTGTACAAGATATTCAATCCAGAAACTTTCATAATCCTGAGGATATAAGGATTATAAAAATCTATCATGGGATTGCAGTTGCGGTTCTATGGTAACGGATATAAGGTCTACATAACGAGTAGTGAGTTCAATGTCAAGCCATGTAATAAACATGCAGCAGCATGGCGGTCAAAAGCTGTCGGAATAAGACGAGCTGGTTGTCGTATAGATATGTGAAATCGACATGCTAAAAAATTGAGAAATGTAAGTTATGGATGTGTCTTCAGTAAATAAAAAGAAAGCAAAAATTCAAATTAAAAGAGATTGTATAAATATCATTTTAAAGAAGGACTTTTTCGACTTTTTTTCTCATTTCGAGTAACTACATGATCCATCCACGTACATAAATTACGTGGGTAGACTTTTAAGTAAATTTGTCGAATAAAACGATTATTAATAATGACTTTATTTAATCTGATTTTCAGACGTGTGGCGTCTTTGATAAGGTCACATTCCGATCCAAATAGATCAAGTTGGATTCAGTTACCTGGAAAAGTGAAAGGACGATTCAACAGCTACGCAGAGGCTGATGCATACGTAGAGCATCGTCGAGGAACATCAGAGTCCGAATGTGACAGAATCAAGGAAATCAGTGGTGAAATAAAACTTCAGGAACTTAAGTCATCGATAATGAGGGAAACTGTTAAAGGTAATGCGAACAGCAAGCGCATTTTTTATCTAATGATAGTGTTCATTTAAATTGCCTAGCTGAAAAGGAGACTTCCTTTTCTGTTGAGGGTTAGACGAATGTACATGGGTTTATACAAGCTCCTTTAATATACAGTAAAGTAATCTAACCTAGTGTTTTAAGTACCAGTACCCGTTTTTGTTGCTTCACAGATTTGAACACAGAAAAGAAGTCATCAAAGAGAATTAGGCCTCAAACGAAACAAAGTAGTTCTCTCTTGGAGAGAGTATCGTCAACCCGAACGAATTATTCTGCAGGAAGGAGTCCTCAAATTAGAGAAAGATCCTGTCCGACCGAAAGACACCTTCGGATCAACAAGTTCAACTCCTGGTAATTCTCAGGAAAATTTGACAGCCGCAAGCAGTTACGATTCTCAAGAAATCATTCCGAGGTCAGAAGAACTCCATTTTATCACGGTAAGTCTGAAAAATATCTGTGTTATTTTTTGTCCATGGAAGTTTTATTAACTTCAATAATCTCTTCATTGACACTTTAACCGTCAACATTCCAATGTTGGAACCTGGCTTCAAACACATTAAATCTTGATATTAATATCATGCACGCATTTTTGCCTACTTTCCACTTCTTATTCTTGTTGGACTCGATCAGAGTGGAATGAAAAGTATTGACATAGAAATCATTTCGTCGCAAACTGGTAGCTTACCCAAAGCATTATTGCGTTGTGCGTTATAAGACGGAAACTCATTTATTGACTGACCCTCGTAAAACACATGTGCGCGTATGTACAATGATAAATCAGCAGTGCTTAATGATTCAAATACTAAATATCCGTGCTCTAAATTCAGTGATGACAAGGCTTTAAACTGTACAGTATTCATTCAATTGTATATCTCACTTCGCACTTTTCTAACATGGAGGATAATAGTTTAATAAGAACTAAACAGTTTCACGTCGAAAAGAGGCCTGATTTTACAACTTTTTTTACATGAAAAACGAGTATCTTGAAATACACATGGTTGGAAAAAATGAAAACAACCGACTTGCGCATGTGCTTGGTAATTTGCGTTATCGATAGCCCTATCCGATAATTCGCATTTTTGCGTATATATATTGATCGGTCAAAAATTTTCTTTATTCTGATGCATTCAATTGCGGTCTCTGTGACAAGGTTTTTCCTGTACTGTCAGCAGGGTCTCGGAGACTTGAAATTTTGATAGGACTCCGACTCCTGTCTCCAAAAGTTCTCCAGTCCTCTCAACTCAACATTTTGGCTCTAAAGTTAAGTAACTATTAAAAATGTCATTTATGTAAATAAAATTTTTACATGACTGGGTCACGAGCGATTTCAATGTCCTCAAAATCTTCCATATTATAGTTGTAATTTATGCATGTATATTACATGCTGTATATGGCCTGACAGATCAGTTTAGCTCAATCATCCCAAGAAGTAGTCCCAGCAACCATGCAAAGTGAATAATTGGCAGACATTATCATATTAAATGACCTATTGCGCTTGCGCCATGGCCTTAAGAAGAAACGACTTTGAGCATCAAATTTTAACTTCACTTTATAGCATGTTAGTAGTAAGTAAAACTCCACTTCTGGATAGCGCAAGATGGCCGCCATCGCTGACGTCCCCCCCTCTGGAACGGCAGAGTGTCGTGGTCGGCCGCCGTGGTGCTTTGAGTCTGACGTCCTCCCCCCCCTCTGGAACGGCAGAGTGTCGTGGTGTGCCGGCCACGTGCGTCCGTCAGGTTCGCTGACGTCCCCCCCCTCTGGCCGACCATCGTATAGCGCGCGGTGATGTGGTGTCTACGTTGGCGTGGTGTGCCGGCCAGGTTGGGAGGGTGGTCTGTCGTAGCTCACCTGAAAAAATCCTAAGTGTCAGAGTGGCTTTGTATGGGTAAAATTTTGAAAATTTTCCAAAGTGTGGAATTTCGACCTGGGACCGTCAACAAAACATTTTTCATCAAATTTCACTGACCCCGCCCCCGACAGCAATCTTCTAACTTTGGTTCTAGTGAACGGATTTTGTCTTACGGCTACTCGTTTGAAAGAGGAGAAAAAACTGCTCCACGACATTTTTTGTTGCGAGTCAATCGGACCAGCCGTTCAAAAGTTAGAGCTGTTACAAGATTTTAGGTCGGAGCTCGCTCACCTGAAAAAATCCTAAGTGTCAGAGTGGCTTTGTATGGGTAAAATTTTGAAAATTTTCCAAAGTGTGGAATTTCGACCTGGGACCTTCACCAAAACATTTTTCATCAAATTTCACTGACCCCCCCCCCCGACAGCAATCTTCTAACTTTGGTTCTAGTGAACGGATTTTGTCTTACAGCTACTCGTTTGAAAGAGGAGAAAAAACTGCTCCACGACATTTTTTGTTGCGAGTCAATCGGACCAGCCGTTCAAAAGTTAGAGCTGTTACAAGATTTTAGGTCGGAGCTCGCTCACCTGAAAAAATCCTAAGTGTCAGAGTGGCTTTGTATGGGTAAAATTTTGAAAATTTTCCAAAGTGTGGAATTTCGACCTGGGACCTTTACCAAAACATTTTTCATCAAATTTCACTGACCTCCCCCCCCTCTGGACAGCTAGCTTCGATCTTGGCTTCTAGTGGACGGATTTTGTCGTGCAATAGCTCGTTTGAAAGCTAAGAGTGAGACAAATTCAGTGAAAGAAACGGCTTGTTCATATCTGTCTTCGTTTAGATGTGAGACGCCATTTAAGATTTTGGGAGATTGACGAAAAACGACAGAGTTAGAATTCCACAGTGAGAATCATTCAATCGTTGAATTGCACGAGTGACGGACGCACATTTTCTCTCTCTCTAGTTCCCTATTCTATTATCCAACTAAAATGGTAAGTCGCTACTTTCCTCCCTCCCTTGAACGAAAACTTAATACAATCTTTTCCATTTTCAGGCATCTACTCCATCTGCTGCACTAGTAGGACAAAATGGTGGTCAAACGTTACAAGGTTCGCTACGATCAGATCATCTACAACTGAGGCCAGTGGAAGAAACAACCAAGGTACATAATCCTACACCGCTACAGTGTAAATTTAAACAAGTCTTACGTTATGACGATCATGGTGTAGTACTCCAAAGGGGAATGCTCCCTTCCACGGATGTCAAGATAATGCACAATCAGTATGGGGACTACATACTGATCCCCGTGAGTCCGTACATTCGCCACCAACTTGATATTATTGAGGAGTACGTGACATTAAATATGGATATTCCTACTCCTCTTGCTCAAGAGTGGAAGGCGAGAGATGACAAGGATACTCCCTATAGAAAGATTTGGGATGGTAATCAAATTTGCCTACCGGTATCACATTGGTGCACTTACTATAAAAAGGAGGGAGATCATTCAACACCCATCACATGCGACGAGCTCGGAGAAGGTACTTGGGATATCCTTTTCAAAGTGAATGGGCTATATTATGGTCGGCATAAGGATAATAAAATAGCCTCTCTCTCCATGCATATGGAATCCATCCTATATATTCCAAAACCACCCAACGTGGACGACATAATTGATCAAATCCTTAACAGCAGTTGTACGAAGCGCAAGTCGGAGAAGAATGCTGCATCAAAACGCAAATCAAAGAAGGAGAATTACTAGTCCTTTCCTAACTCTACCCTATGACAATTCGCTTATGTGCTTTGAGTGTCGTAGACGTGGTCTTATTAGATACATTTTACTTCTTCGTTGCCATCATATCATTTGTGTATTTTGTCGTGAAAAGCATCGATGTAATTCTTCATTTTGTAATATGTTATAGAACGTTTCCTTAGATGTGTAAATTTCCGTTTTAGGCTTCTATCATCATTTTTATGGATTGTGAGGGTGAACCTGTACAGGAGCTCAGTGATATTGCTATGAACAATTGGACATATCAGATTGTCAGTGTCTATCATCAACATGCCAACTGCAATCCCAATGTTGATCAATGGGCGAGAAAACACATTCATGGACTTAATCTGAAATATTTGCAAGACTATGGCTTTTCTTGTGAGAGTGCTCTTCTTATTGACTTTAAACGATGGTTAGTTGCTTTCAATGTTATACGCATCTTTTGTAATAATCCTGGTAAGGAGAGGAAAGTATTTCCCAATCTAATCATTGATGATATTTTGCTCCCACCTTGCGATAGTAGAGTGAATCAACATTATCATGAAGTCACGAAACGTTTTAAGGATTTGTCTGTTCCTATTTTGTCTGTTCGTTGTAGTAGCTACGTTCATAACCAATGCTTCTTTCCTCCTTACCTCAGCACTGCCAAAGTCCTGTATGGTTATCATTGCTCGCTGTATGATAGTTACCAGCTGTATATATTTTATCTCTTTCAAACCATTGATTTATAATGCATGCTTGTTACTATTATTCAATAAATGTTACTATGAGAAGAGTTGTTTTCATGCAATGGATGGGTTAGATAAAGGGCAATCATGTCTTTCTCAAACGACTGCGGAACATTACATTTTCATAGGCAAAGTTTAAAAGGAGCTGTTCAAGATTATGTGATAAATTTTCATAAAGATGAGACCGACATCGAAGCAGTGGTCGATGATGCTAGCACTCTATTTCTAGAGTTAATGAATACATTCTCTGATAGCATTGTCATGGCGCGATTAGTTGCGAAAATTAAGTTTAGTCATTTTGGAAAGGAAGAGGTGGAAAGTCGCTCTTTCCATTTTGCTTCTTATTCAATGGAAGTGGTAGATCACCCCGAAGAATTTTTTAAAAGACATATGATAAAAATTGCTGAACGTCTTAATGCATTTAACCATCATGGTAGCAGTCTAGTGATTGAAGCGATTTCAGATATTCACATTCAACTTTCCATAAAGAAAAATTGAAAATGCAGTGGTACTTGATTGTAGCACAACTGGTTTTCGAGCTATGTCTGCTCACTCTCGAAGTATATTCCTTCTGTACATGCATCTATTATTTAGAAAAGGCTAGCAAATTCATATCTTCAAAAAGACTTGCTATAGACATCAGTAACGGTGAAACTATGTGTTGTGATGTATGTAAGCGAAAGGATGGAAATGAAAAGCGCATCTTCAAGAGATGTAAGCACGCTTTTTGTCAACGCTGTTTCATACGTAATTGCATTCAACTTTGCAAATGTAACCACTGTGACATTGCTCATTTCGAGTGTCACTTATGTCGCAATAGTTAGTACCTATGCAAATGTGGTAAAGATAGGTTTTAGCAAAGACTAACACGGAAAATGGCGAAACGTTAAATGGCGAAACGTAAAAAGTCTTCAAAGTTTTCTTCAGCCATTCAAGCTCTCCGACGAATGAAAGCAAATCAGCGATACAATGCTATACGACATGCCAACGATAAATTCATTCGTGAAATTATTTCTCATGTCAGAAAGTTGAGGACAAAGACATTAGCGCCAAAACAACGAAAGTTACTTAAGCGATATGCCACAAAATTGCGTTTCATCTCCAATCCTAAAGTCACCCTTCAAAGAAAGAGGAAAACTCTAACACAAAAGGGCGGTTTCCTTTCAGCAATACTTCCAATGATAGCTCCTGCCGTGGGCAACCTATTGGGAAATATCTTTGGCTCTAAGTGTTAATTATGCAAATGTTGAATCTCAAAGTAATAAAATGGATTTCAGACTTCAATGTGATAAAGTTCTGACTGTATCAGGTCCATCTCATGCAGGTAAAACTGTTTTCACGCTGAATTTATTGGATAAAAGAAGGGAGTTGTTTAAGGAACCTATCAATCGAGTGATTTGGTGTTATGGTATTTATCAACCGTCGTTGTTTCAGGAATTGCAAAGTCGCAACTTTATTCGACATGAAGGAATTATTGCAGTGGATAAACTTCAGTCTAATGATGTTGTTGTATTGGATGATTTATTAAAAGAAAGTAAGAATTCAAAAGATGTTACAGATATGTTCACTCGCGCAGCACATCATAAAAGGTGCTTTATCATCTATATCACACAAAATTTGTTTCCTGATGGAAAAGAAGCTCGTACACGAGACCTGAATACACACCATTATGCTATTTTCAAGAATCCGCGAGATAAAAGTCAATTTGAAATTTTAGCGCGACAAGTTGCACCCAGAGGATCAAAAGCCTTAATTGAAATTTTTCTAGCAGCTACTGAAAAACCATACGGTTACTTATTCATTGACTTTACGCAAGAGTGTCCGGAAGAATTTAGATTTCGAAGTGATATTTTGAAAACTCCCATGATTATCTACAAACTATGAGTTCTTATTCTCGCATGATTGTTATTCCTCAGGATGAATATGTACAATTGACTGCCATGCAGCAAGTAAAGCAACCTCTTGCAAATCAAATGTATAGGAAAGAAATAGATTATCAGCAAAATGTTCACATCAAAGATCCACATCGTGCTGTATTATTACAATCGGAAACTGTTGAGCAATTAAAAAACATGAAGAATAAGATGCGTGACTCTGTATCGACTGCAACACCTTTAGCATCTCGCGCACATGCCATATCTCTTTTCAATAGTATTGAGCCCCATCTCAATGTAAATGATAGAGGAGAAATCATTACAGATGAAAATAAAGTGATTGATGCTTCACGTTACGAAGACTTGATTCAGTATGCGACACGTAGAAAGCGCCGTCAGGGCTATGTTCCACCTGGTTGGTCATACTTTCTTAAACTATTGAAAAAGCATAATGTACCAAAATTTGCTTTGAATAATGAGACATTGAAAGAACTTGATTCAACAGTGGCTACTGCTCCAATGCTTCAGACGATGAAAATGCCAACAAATTGGTTTAAGACGTCACCTGCTACATCCCCTCCCACACTCACTAAGAAACAAGAGGAAGAACTCGACGTAGATCTACATCGCCACTAAAACTAGTAAAAGGAAAACGTAAAACAGCTCCTCCCAGGAAATACATGTTCTCAGACTATTAATATGAAGCAGATGTGTTGCTTGCCATGTAATGAGCCGCCAGAGGTGAATGTCGTTGTTACTTGCACTTGCTGCGCCAGCTCTCATAATGAAACCCCTAAGCAATGTGAACACGATCGCAAAACCGCTAAAGCTAAATGCTGCAGTTGTTGTAAATGTAGAAAGGCAAGAAAACAAAAAGATGAGAAGGAGGAAAAAGAGTCAGTCGTCATCGACTGAACGTTTGAAGTCAATCTATTATGATGTAAAACATCCGTCAGGATTTGCATCTATCAAGAAATTATCAAAAGCGAGTGGTCTTCCACAATCACAAGTGAAACGATGGTTAAAGGGTTAAGCTACCTATACACTCCACAAACAAGCGAAAAAGAAGTACCGCACCCGCCATTATATTGTTCATGACATCGATGAACAGTGGCAAGCAGATTTGTGCGATGTTGCCTCCATTTCAAAACATAACTCGGGCAATAATTTTATTTTAACCGTCATTGATATCTTCTCGCGTTATGCGTGGGCTCAACCTTTAAAAACTAAAGAAGGGAAAGGAGTAGCAAAAGCATTCCAAACAATTTTTCGAGAAGGTCGCATTCCAAAAAGAATTCAGAGTGATCAAGGAAAAGAGTTTGAAAATCAGCATGTGAGAAGATTATTTGAGAGGCATGACATTGAGTTGTTTAGTGTAAAGAGTGCTTATAAAGCTGCACTCGTTGAACGTTTTAATCGCACATTAAAAAATCGCTTGTGGCGACATTTTACTGCCAACTTGACACAAAATTGGACAAAGGTTCTACAAGATACACTCCATGCCTACAAT
Source organism: Prostheceraeus crozeri (assembly GCA_907163375.1). Classification (NCBI taxonomy): domain Eukaryota; kingdom Metazoa; phylum Platyhelminthes; order Polycladida; family Euryleptidae; genus Prostheceraeus; species Prostheceraeus crozeri. The sequence continues at coordinate 172,708 of CAJQUW010007813.1, forward strand.
CACTCTATCCATCGTTCTATTGGACTCAGACCAGTAGATGTAAATGCTGACAATGTAGATAAAGTGCACGAATCATTCCAAAGTAAACGCACTCATGTGAAAAGTGATGTGAAAATTGGTGATAAAGTTCGTATCTCAAAAGTGAAAAGTGTTTTTGCTAAAGGGTACCTTCCGAATTGGACAGAGGAGGTATTTACAGTATCAAGGATTAATCAAAAAGACTCTCCAACCACCTACAAGTTGAAAGATTACGATAATGAAGAAATTGAGGGTAGCTTTTACCGCGATGAGATTGAGGTAGTCACTGAAAGTGAAACATATTTGGTAGAGAAAATCATTCGATGTAAGAAACGACAAGGTGAAGAATGCTGTCTTGTTAAATGGACTGATTATCCTTCAAGTATGAACTCTTGGATGCGTCGTGCCGACATCTTTCATCTAAGTGATCGACAGTGATTCATGCAAAGTTGTAGTTGTAACTAACAATGCTTAGGGTTTGAGCTATGAATCCAACTGCCTCATTTTAGTCACGACCCTCCTATGTAAGTGGTGGAGGACAAATTTACATCGGCGCTCGCCGCCAACGTGGAGGTAGCATACTTGGTGCACTGAAATCTGTTGTAGCACCTCTCATATCCAATGTCGGTAGATCTTTAAAACGAAATGTTTTAAGTAATGCCGTTGGCTTTGCTGGTGATGTTGCTAGTGATCTTTCCAGAGGTAGAAGTTTTAAGAGCAGTTTGTTGAATCGTGGGAAGGAACGCGGTTTAAAAACATTGAAGCAGACCTTTGCTGGTGTTACTCAAGGAAAGAAATCACCTAAACGAATGAATAAAGGAAGGAGGAAACATCGCGGAGCTGGTAAGGTGCGATCTTCAGTCAAAAGGCCTTCACGCAAACGTCGCAGAGGCTCTAATCATTCATCAGGCGCTAAACGACGACGCTGCTATAACTTCTAATCATGGAGTGTAAAACTTCCGGTTTTTGTTTGTTTGATCAACAAGCCATACAGACAGATATTCTTAGTTCAAGTATTGTAGATTATCATCCTCGAACAGCTAAGAATGCTGGCCCCATTGAATTTGTTATTCCTGGTGGTAGTGATGACTACATAGATTTGAGTTATGCGATGGTTGATTTGAGGTTTAGAATTCAGCAAGCAGATGGAACTGCTATTGACGATACACATAAAGTTGGGCTGAACAATTTACCATTGACTACATTACTTCGCGATGTTTCTCTAACGATTGGAGAGCAGCAGGTGGAAGGTGGTCAAAGCGATTATCCCTATAAATCATATTTCAATCATGTATCACAGTTTCATCCAGCAGCACAAAAAAGTCATATGGAAGCCATGGGATGGTACAGAGATGAAGCAGGAAAATTTGATGTTGAAACAAACAGTGGCTTTGTAAAGCGATCTGCTATGATTAAAGATAGTAAAGTATGTCAGCTATATGGTCCGCTGAATTTAGACTTCTTTAGACAGTCAAAGTTTTTACTCTGTAATACCAGCATGCGACTCAAGCTGACATTGAATAAGCCTGAATTTGCGCTGAATGCATTTGCTAAAGTTGACAATTTTAGAATTCATGTGGAAGATATTGCACTTTACATTCGTCGAGTAGTACCGAATCCAAGTGTCATTAGAGGACATGCTGAAGGTCTTAACCGCCAAAATGCCATTTACCCCGTTCAGCATACAAAGCTTCTCACCTTTACAATTCCGAAAGATCAAAAGAGTTTCATGAAAGATGGCCTCTTTCCATCGGAAGCACCGAAGCTCCTCATGGTGGCAATGGTTGAAAATGATGCATTTAATGGTAATATAAAGAAGAATCCTTTCAATTTTAAACACAATCAGTTAAGTGAAATTGCTTTACGTGGAAATGGTGTGAGTCATCCTGGTCCACCCTACAAACCAGATTTTGCTGCGGATCAATTTATGCGCAGTTATGTTGATTTTATGGATGTTTTTGGCTTTTACAATACGGATGACACCAACGGACTGACTATGAAAGAGTTTAAGAGTGGATATACTATTTATGCATTTGATTTGACTGCTGACAGCGATATTAGTGCCCCCTATCGTCAAGCGAACGTGCCTTATAATATTCGTTTGGATTTGACGTTCAAAAGAACACTACCTGAGACGATCAATGTATTAATTTATGCAGTCTTCGATTCAAATATTGAAATTACAAAGTATCGTGACGTGATTCTTCAGTATAATCGTTAATGAGTTGGTTGACTGCTGACGATATTAAGACTAAAGTGCAGCGTAATGCAGACGAAGCGACGTTGAAAGCTTTCGATAATGTCTATTCGCTCGATACCTTACCACCTGCAGTAAATCACTATCCCATCTTTATTGTGCTAAACACTCATTCGCAGAATTTAGGCGGTGAGCATTGGAAAGCGATCTTTATTGGAGAAGACCGACGTGGTGAACTATTTGACTCTCTTGCTCAACCTCCAAATATACCAACACAGCAGTGGTTGAGAAAACATACGCGTCAATATCAGCGAAATGAACGCATACTACAACATCCACTTTCATCAACGTGTGGTGCTTTTGTACTGTACTTCATCTTAAAACGTTTACATGTATCTCGATTTGTATCTATTATTCAAAACTTTTCATGTAATCCATCCTCAAATGAAAAAATGATTTGTAAGTTCTATCATGATTTGAAATAAAAACATCATGTTGGAAAAATTGTTTTTTATTTTACAATCCGCTGGGTACGTACATACTCAATGAGATAGTCTAGGATCACATTTGCTTGTACATGAGATTTTAGTCCAGTAATGATCACTTTACTATTATGAAAGATTGCCACATGCACAGGTAACCAACAACTAATGAGAGCTGCAGGAAAAAGTTCGGATTCATAACACAAATTGTAACTGCTGGTACGAATCTTCAAAAATGATAGACTTTCACTCAATTGAGTAGAGATCACCATATTGTCCACAGTCAGATTCGACATCACACACCTCTCCCTCTTCCATATCCGACGTAGTAGTCTCTGTAGCTCTAAGCGCATTGACTGCGCCGATGAATGAGAAAGGGCGCCGATAATCTGTACAGTCCCATTTGGGAAGAGTTGAAGATTCCGTGAATTGTTCATCTTCACCACTAACATTTGAGGACGGCCCGGGTAATACTTGCTGTTTGGAAGGTATTGGTGTAATGTTGTGAGATCGATTTTGGTGTAGAGTGTGAAGCGACGGAGAATGTTGACGATGGTGTAGCGATGGCGCTTCATGATGAAAGAATGAGTAAATTGAGCGATGCACCTTCCTTTTATACTTTTCCCAACTACCTTGATGAAATGTGAAGTTAGTATGAAGTTGGGAATGATAGAGTTGAATTCGCCGTTTGTTGACGCGCAGCCAGATGCGATTTCCAATACGTGAATGTCTTTTCATATAGAAGTATTTCAAGTCCTTCATGATATGATGTAGAGATTGAAAATGACGATAAGATAAAGCAAACTCTCTTCTCACATTTCCAGTTGAATCTTTGAAATAGACGTTTCGATCATGATCCGTTTCAATACGTTGTAGGGAATCTAATTTCCAACTCATGATGTGTGGTAGTCATGTCTGATTAAGATTTGCATAGTAGGGCGATGAACTCACGACGAATAAATGTCATGATGGAGCGATGTATGTATCTTCTATACTTCTCCCAATTGTATTTGCGAAATGAGAAACAGTTTGCGGAATGAGAATGGCTGGCAGATTTGAATTTCATTTCTGTAATGTTGAAGCCAAACTTGATCACCCAAGGAGATGAATCTTAATGTTTCAAAATATTCCAAATCCCTCATGATATCATTGAGGTTGACAAATTGTCGCCATGTTAGTGTAATACCTCTTGATGTATGACCATGAGAATTTTTGAAGTGTACGTTTCCATCACGATCAACTCTGATATATTGTAGAGAGTCCAAAATCCAAGTCTTCATGATGTTATGCAAAGCCGCAGATCAGCAATATAAAAATGTCGTTTTATCATATTTTGCTTAGCAATGCGGCTACAAAGAGATTTGCTAGTAATCGAGCCGCACTCTTTTCTACTCCCATTGATCATGCACAACAGCTAAATGGAAATTGGGAAGTGGGTGTCACTCAACTTGTTTATAGCAACTGTGTCTATACTTTTGATCATGAGGTGATGACTATTAATATGAGACGTACAGCTACTTAGAATGTGAAAAGGGGTGCCGAGTATACATTCCACAGTGGCCAAAGAAAGATCTCTTATCATGTAAAAAGTTTATATATGATTTCTTGAATAAAGCGTGTAAACATATTGTCCAATTTACTCCGCACAATGATGATTATAATTATGTACATCATGTAGTTGAGAAAGATTGGATTGTTGGTTTGAGTCCAAGTTTAAGAAATGATTTAGGTTACCTCGCTAGCGCCTTAACAAGCTATGATAATTATAACGTTAATTACCACATAAGTGGTCATAAACAGTTAATATATCGAGAGGAAGCTTATTATGTAGATCTTATTCCAAAAAATGAGAAGACGTTGGTGAAGAAGATTGTGATTAAGCCAAGAAAGACAAACATGACTCCTGAAACATTATTGAAGAAATTTAATTATCTCCTTCGAGTTGATGGTAAACAAGTGGCAACATTGACTTATATCAAATCATCTAATCATATTGCAATAAGCAAATTAAATGATGATGATCTAGTATTAGTTTGTTCAAAAGATTTTCATCAGTTCTTACGACATCGTTCTGCAGCTGTTCATGGAAAATCTGATATGCAACATTTACCATGTGAAAGGTCAAATCAATTTGATACAGAATGGACCGTATCTTTATACAGAAAGTGTGTAGAGCCTTTAGGTGGTATCTTACATGAAACAAGAGTGTTGATGCCTCGCATTATTACTTCGGTTAAATTGGTTGTAGATTATTTAAATGAAGTGATTAATGAGCAACATATTTCATTTTCTGAAAAAGAAGGTACTTTGTCTCTCACTATAAGTGGAAAAGGTATTGAACTAATTATGCATAAAACTCTAATGGACATTTTGGGTTTTGATCAAAATATCTTTAAAAGTGGTACTGTAACCAAAACTAGCGCAGACATGTCGCTATCGCGTCGTATTAACTATTTTCAGATATATTCCAATATTGGTGAAGATGTACGTGTGGGAGATGTTGAAGCTCCATTGCTAGCAATGATACCATACCAGCCAAAAAGCTGCAGTATTTTATCTGAGCATACTTTCAAGAAAGTGCATTATACAAAGCTGAAATCAAACTACATCCCAGAAATTGATATTGCCATTTATGACGATGCTGGTGCGTTGATTCCTTTTCATAAAGATGCTGTGACAAGTATAACACTCCATTTCCGAATGAAGAGTTAATGCAAAAGTATGCTAATATATTTTTCCAATGTGAATAATATGGAAAGTGAAAATAAGGACTCGTTTCTAATCTACTTACCCAGTAATGCTTCTATGAATAAATTTCCCAAAAATAAACCATCAGACTATCGAGTAGAATTAAATCGCCCACTGCATTTAGAAAGTGAATGGGAGGTTGGCGTTTCTAGTATTTGCTATGATAGCAATATTCAGAATGTGAATGATTTGGAAGAAATGATATTGACTCCTCGCACCCATGATGGAATAACGATGAATAATGCATTTCAGTTCCCATACAATTTAACATCAGATGGAAAGTGGAACTATGAATGGATTCAGATAAAATCAGATTCTTATGAACCATTTGGGAATGAGAAAATTATTAAGGCATTCAACAGTGGTAATACTTCCATCATGAAGAATAAAAATCAGAAAGCTTATGAGTTTACTATTGATCATTGGAGTGGGAGACATTTCCTCCGCTTTCATTCTTTTACTAAAGGTCTTACGCTGAGGTTGGATAATGAATTCTATCCACATCTTGGTTTTGGTCATGGACTACATCTAACGTCAATTGCTACTGCAAATGTTAAAAAAGTTTATTCAAATCGAATCAACAAATTTCATTATAAATTTAAAATATTTGATGAAGATGTTGTAGAATGCGAAGAACGCATCATTTTGAAAAAGCGTGGTGTTCAACCTTTATCACTTATTGAGTTAGTAAAACGATGGAATGAGACTGTGGGTAAGAAGTATGGAGAGAAAATTATGGCGGACAAAAATAAGTTGGTTATTCAGAAATATAATGACAAACTTACAGTTTATTTCTCTCCAACCTTGCGTAATTTTATAAGACATTATACACCTATTATTGGAAGCGGTGTGGTGTATGCTTCTCATGAATATCACACTAAAGCTGATTCAGTTAATGATGAATGGTGGGTGGACATCTATGGTGATCGCATCAAGAAAATTTACCAGTCTTATGAAGAATCTAAAGTTGCTATCAATATAATGCCGCGTCTATATCATACAGTTGAAAGCTTCATTCATGTAGTAAATCCTTATATACAACAGAAGTTGAAACATGTGATGAAAAGTAAATATGATGTAAAGACACACCACATTTCGTTTTCAATTGAAAATCAACGCGTTGTTCTGAAACTGGGCGATGACATTCAATGTCAATTGAGTAAAAATTTGAAAAAACTCTTTGGTTTTTCAATGCTACAAACAGTGTTTACTGCTGCGCATACGATTGGTATAGAAACACCAATGACACTTGATAAACATGAACAGCACCTTTACATTCAAAGTGATTTGATTTTACCTATTTCTGTTGGTGAGAAAAAAGAATACATTTTACGTGATTTCATTCATGATAAAGACGCTTCATATGGAATAGTCGAGAAGATGTTTGAATCTATTTTCTATCATCCCGTCGTCAAACAAACTATACCCTCTATTGCTATCAAAATTACCAATGGTTTACAAGAGTGCATCCACGTGAAAGATACTAAATCCCTCATAACGTTAGTGTTTCGGAAAACAAAGTGAAGTCATTGTGATATGTTTATTGAAATAAAAATATGTATATGAAAAAGTCTTTTCACAGATATAGGGGGAATGGGCTGACTGTAGGCATATATTCACAAGGAAGAAACGATCTCATGCGATACATAAAACAACCATGTATATCTACAAAAAGCAACATCAAAATACTGAGTTAAAGTTGATTATGTCAATACATCTCCTGAATGTGGTAGCGTGAGTTTTATTCTTTTGGGTGGAGGTATGTTTGTGTCAGGATGTCCATGTGGAAGAGATGTGTTATGTCCTATCCAACACCTCTTATCCTCCCATGCTGAAAGCGCTCGTTTCTTGAACGTGTGCGTTTTCACAGTATGAACTTGAGATTTTAAGATTGTCATTTTGACAAACGTTATAGTTTTATTTTTATAGGCCTTCTTATAGGACCGATGTTTCATTTTATGAACAATGGATTTTGATATACCTTTAGCACGCTTAATACTATCTGCACATTCTTTTCATTTCATGGAATACATTTTAGGACGGGGGAGAATCATTTCAGCTATTTCCTTTCCTGCTGTTTCATCCTTAAAACAACCAAGTTTGGCTTTATTCTGTATGGAATAGAGTGGATGAGTGGGATTGTAGTTAGATGTGTCGAAATATTTTTCTAATGACTTGCCTACTTCATTAAAATTTAAATCTTTTTGAGTGGTAATTCCTAAAAAGAAACTATCTGTATCACCACCCAGCAAGCGAACCTCTTTTACGAGAGGGCATGGTTTTAATATTTTGTAGAAGAGTTGATACATTTCAAGCTCGGAATAATCTAAAACGGCTTGCCCAATATAGATGGGTTTGCACAACTCAACTTCTGATTTAATCATTTTAACACCTACAAGATCCTCATCGATGATGTCTCTATCAATGAAAAGAGGTGATGAGGTCAATTTGTGATATTTTTGTTCATCAACGACTAGTTTGTAATTCATACGTTTTCTAACATCCTCCATGGTCTTTCCGAATAGACTGTTATTCTTATATTTATAAAAATCCTTTTCAAAATTATTTTGGGCGAGTGCACGTTTTTGACTGTTACTATCTATGTAGGGTTTGAGGAAGGCTTTCTGTCTAAATTTGATAATGCGGTGAACTGACTTTAGAAGCATGCCTATTTCTAAATAGAATTTCAATATGCAGAAGTGTACGAGATAATTTTTCTTATCATATTGGGTGAGTAAAAGTTTGCGGCATGGTTTGTACCTTGGCTGTCCGCACTCTATTAAGTTATTATGAAATTGTGACATGAATGGTGAAAACATATCTTCAGTCACTTCACCAGATTCAGGTACGAGTGGGAAATCAGCAGTTTTATTTTTAATGCTGTTTGGATAAATCAAATCCACTTCAAAATAATATCCCCAATCACCTTCATCTGGAATCTTCAGTATGTTTGAAGGGTTGGAGTAATACTCAAGCTCATCTTGATTTAACCAACTAAACTCGGAATGAGGTAGTGGTTTAGACAGTGAACTGCCATATAAATTATTTTGGTCATAGTACTTTAGGTGGATATGATCATTACCTACTGTTTCAGATTTTATATGATGTTTATTTACAAATGTGAGACCACCGCGTATTCCGCGCTCAAATATATTATACATCTCAGGGTCTTGTAAGAGATGAATGGTCTCACCAGTCATTTTAAAGGCTGATTTAAAGGACATGGCTGGTAGACTGACAAAGTGGACAGGATCTAATTTGTCTTCTTCTAATGCCACTCGTCGAAATTCCTGAAAGACATCAGCCAGCAAAATGACATCTAATTCTAAGTAAGCGATCATATAATCGCCAAACGTTTTACAATCAAATTTTAACCATGCCTCTTGAGCATGTTCATAGTCCTCTACTGGACAATCTTCACCCGTCAAATCGTTTTGGAATTTGTCAATGGAAGGAAGGGTTGTTTCATTTAGTTTAGACATTGAGCTAAAATACGCATAAGGAAAGACTCCTTTGCGAGTGATTATTTCATCCGTTAAGTTTGGATAGTGTTTCTTCAAAGTTTGACTATGGGGAAGAAGCTTGAGATTTCGAACGAGAGAAGCTAGTGACGCTGACATGAATTGAAATGAATCTAAAAATTTTATTTCGAAGAAGACTGTCTTATTTTCTTTAGTTTTATCTACTGGTACTTTTGCTGTCATTGCCATGAATTTTTCTCTCGTTTGTGCTATTACATTAAACTGCCACGATTTCATCTGGCTCAACCCTCCTTTTATGAGCATATGACTGTCATAGCCCTTAAAGTTATGAAAAATGACGGGTAGTACACGACGTCTCAACCTAAGTGAAAAGTTACATTTGGAGCAGAGTGCGTTTCTAAATTTACCAGTGATGTGATCATGATCACGCACTTTCTTGATTTTATCGTCATCAAACGTTTTATGACATTTAGGACAGGATGTGCAACTTTCAAATTTTTGTTTGTCTTCATCTGACATATGTAGTGACTTACGCTGCAATTGCGAATCATATGATTGTTGAAATTTAGCAGCTTTATCGAGAAATTCTAGAAGTTCTGAAATACAATCTTCACCTTGCGAAGTATGCATTTTGTTTTGTCTATTCCTAAAGTGATCATGCCATACTTCATAGCAGGATATGGCTGCTGGTTTGTGGATGATATCATCAATGTAGCATTCTATGTCTGCGTAAATGATACGCAGGGGACTTAATTCGTCACCATTATCCCTATGTGAAAATATTTTATCTTTGGGCATGCGTTCCATTTGTAATTTACCTCGCTTGCACCATTCATAGTGAGTTTCAAATTTATCTTTACTCCAAAAGGAGCGGATGCAGCGGTCGCATACAAAATGTTCACCTCTTTTAGAGTGCCCCAAGTAAGTGTACAAGCGAGAGATTTTGGGAATACCACAGTAGTGCCATTCCTCGCTATCATCTTGTTTTACTAATAAGAGGTTGACTACACGTTCATAACAAGTTGAACGTGAATTATAGCGGGCACCCTTCAACCCCTTCTCCCACACGTGAACGACAATTTTAATGTCGAAAACACGAATGTCACTTTGCATATATACTTTCATATTCATCATTCATTGGCTGTTCATTCTGATTGGTTGCTTGTTGATACTTAAGAATTAGAAAACATTTCAAAGTTATTATTCACAGTCAACATGACAAGCCCTCCGACAACACCAAACACAAAATTCTCTTCTCCATCCTCAACACCAAACGCTCCAACGAAGGTAGAGAAGGTGTTATTACCAGCGGACAACGAAGAGAGTGTATGTGAGAAGGACTGTCCCGACTTAACAGGCGTGAGGTGGAAGTATCTCCAGTGCGATACTGACGATGTGATGGAGATCACCAGCACCAAGTTCCTTCACCAATTATGGGAGTGGTACACCCCTAACTCCCAGCCATGAACTATGGCGGAGTGGGAGTATATTGACAAAGTGAGGCTCGCAGTGGAAGAACGATTAAAGCAAGTGAACTGTTTTTGTTATCTATGTGAAACCAGACTCTGGGACGATATTGACGATGAAGACCTTTTGAAATACATGCCATAATAAATTTTTATTTCATATTATCTTTGCTTTCATACTGACTTACTTGAATGGGGTTTTAGTGAATAATTTAACCATGTATACTTTTTCATTTGGAAATAGTAGCACGCTTAGTTTAACTTGTAAATCTTATAACATTTCATATGGACGATGATGGTAGATGAAATAGTGTCAAATAAATTAAGATAGCTTACACTTCTGATACAGGGATAGCAATCGACTGCGATCCATATGTAAAGAGCTTGTTAGACTACGGATGGGCTTAAGTGGATGATTTAACCATGTATACTTTTTCATTTGGAAATAGTAGCACGCTTAGTCTAACTTGTAAATCTTAAAACATTTCATATGGACGATGATGATAGATGAAATAGTGTCAAATAAAATTAAGATAGCTTACACTTCTGATACAGCGATAGCAATCGACTGCGATCCATATGTAAAGAGCTTGTTAGACTACGGATGGGCTTAAGTGGATGATTTAACCATGTATACTTTTTCATTTGGAAATAGTAGCACGCTTAGTCTAACTTGTAAATCTTAAAACATTTCATATGGACGATGATGATAGATGAAATAGTGTCAAATAAAATTAAGATAGCTTACACTTCTGATACAGGGATAGAAATCGACTGCGATCCATGTGTAAAGAGCTTGTTAGACTACGGAAGAGAGAAGTGTGTTATGTTGCGTGTGGCGCGTGAGTGTCCTCCCATTTCATTCCATTCATCAATTCGTCTCATTGATAGAGACAAGTAGAACTCATGGTTCTCATAACGTATGCAATGGATAGTTTATAAGGCAACCTTCGACAGCTGGCTAAATGTCGCCCTGGCGCGAATGCATACTACGTTGAGACAGAGGCAATCACTTGCAAACATGACGCAGAGAGGTTAAACAAGATTGACCATTGCCGAATGTCCCTTGCGGTATACATAGCTACGGGTTTCACCGCCGCCCTTTACAGGAACGCCCGTCGAAAGGAAGTATTACACCGAACTTCATTTGCAACGTTCAAGTTGACTGATAGCAGATTCAACTTAATGATAGTATTCGCCAGTCCGAAGACTGCCCAGGGCAAACCGCGTGGAGGTTCTATCATGTCTTGCCCCATGGTGGCCCTTAAGAGAGCCGATGGTTCGTTCTCGGGGTGTGAATTTAAGTTGACTATTGGCTGGAATAGTCAATGGGTATGACGGTTAGGTTCTCATAGACCCTATACCGCCGAGGTTTATATCTTTGTTTGTGATGTTCTCAAATTATACAACTTCGGACATAGGCAAAATCATAGCCCCCTATTTTGAATTGGTCGATTTGGATCAAGAACTGCAGAATGCAATTGCAGATATCATAGATCCTCCTGTTCCGACTACAGGAAATGAAGAATTGCAGAATGCAATAATAGACGAGTCCGACTCTGAGGAGGTTGTAGTGTACGTTAAAGGAATAGCGAAGCCAATCAGCCAATCTTCCCCGAAAAAATTGAAGGGGATTAAAGCTCAAACTTTAGCCTGGAATAAGGACGATCGGGCTGCCAAAGTTAGCCAGGAGTTTGCGCTCAATAAATTGAAAGATGAGCTGAGTCTGTTTAGAAACGAATGCGAGACTTTGAGAGGTGAAAATTTTAACCTGAAAGCTCAAGTCGAGGAAATCAAGAACCTCAAAACGCAGGTCATAAATTTGGAGGCTTTTCGGGCTAGGGCACTGCAAAGTGAAAAGCGAGTTGAAGAGCAGGCAGCAAATATTAAAAATTTAAAATCACAAGAAGGGGTGCTTAAGCTCAAGATTGAGCAACTAAAAATGAAAATGGTTGAGAACGAGCAGCACAAGGAGAGAAGAACAACACTCCACCTACCAATTATCAACAGCAGGATTGTTGATGACATTCTTCTGCAAAGTGAGGATGTCGACAGCACGTTCGAATGCTACGAGGGAGCAATGGCGGAGATGCGCTGCCTCCATGTCTCCATCAAGCATGATGGCGAAATAAAGGAGCTGCGCCACCGGAAGCGAAAACTGCCGGCCAAGTACTCACCAAGCCATCACCATCGAAGGGGTCACGAATCGGCTAAATTTCTCTTATGGTAAGTTAATATCAACTCTATCACTTAAATATAATTTCATCTACTTTTCCTTCTATTTTCAGATACGACGAGAACGAACCAACGGCTATCTTAAGGGCCACCATGGGGCAAGATATGATAGAACCTCCACGCGGTTTGCCCTGGGCAGTCTTTAGACTGGCGAATACTATCATTAAGTTGAATCTGCTATCAGTCAACTTGAACGTTACATCACATTAGAGGGGTATATAAACCACTACCTCTCATTTCATTTCATTTCAATCATGGAGACACCAAACGCTGCAGTCAACTCTCCTCGCGGACCGCAGTTAAGACCGCGAAATTTATTTAATGAATTTGCTAGAATAGAGGAGCAAGACAGAGTCCACAACAATCTTGCTCAGATTGGCAATGCGATGACAGCAAGTGTTGCCAATCCAATGGAATGGCGCTACATTCCACCCTCCACTCACATACCAACTAGCATTGAAGTCGACACTGCTGAGGTTGAACGGTTTCGACTCTCTCTCAGCAGAATCGGTATGGAGTAAGATTGCTGATGACGACTCCCGAGAACGAACCACCGGCTCTCTTAAGGGCCACCATGGGGCAAGACATGATAGAACCTCCACGCGGTTTGCCCTGGGCAGTCTTCGGACTGGCGAATACTATCATTAAGTTGAATCGGCTATCAGTCAACTTGAACGTCGCAAATGAAGTTCGGTGTAATACTTCATTTCGACGGACGTTCCTGTGAAGGGCGGCGGTGAAACCCGTAGCTATGTATACCGCAAGGGACATTCGGCAATGGTCAATCTTGTTAAACCTCTCTGCGTCATGTTTGCAAGTGATTGCCTCTGTCTCAACGTAGTATGCATTCGCGCCAGGGCGACATTTAGCCAACTGTCGAAGGTTACCTAAAACTTTCCATTGCATACGTTATGAGAACCATGAGTTCTACTTGTCTCTATCAATGAGACGAATTGATGAATGGAATGAAATGGGAGGACACTCACGCGCCACACGCAACATAACACACTTCTCTCTTCCGTAGTCTAACAAGCTCTTTACACATGGATCGCAGTCGATTGCTATCCCTGTATCAGAAGTGTAAGCTATCTTAATTTTATTTAACACTATTTCATCTATCATCATCGCCCATATGAAATGTTATAAGATTTACAAGTTAGACTAAGCGTGCTACTATTTCCAAATGAAAAAGTATACATGGTTAAATCATCCACTGAAGCCCCGTTCAAGTAAGTCAGTATGAAAGCAAAGATAATATGAAATAAAAATTTATTATGGCATGTATTTCAAAAGGTCTTCATCGTCAATATCGTCCCAGAGTCTGGCTTCACATAGATCACAAAAACAGTTCACTTGTTTCAATCGTTCTTCCACTGCGAGCCTCACTTTGTCGATATACTCCCACTCCGCCATAGTTCGTGGCTGGGAGTTAGGGGTGTACCACTCCCATAATTGGTGGAGGAATTTGGTGCTGGTGATGTCCATCACATCGTCAGTATCGTACTGGAGATACTTCCACCTCACGCCTGTTAAGTCGGGACACTCCTTCTCACATACACTCTCCTCTTCCTCGTCCGCTGGTAATGATAACTTTCTGATATTGTCCAGTCGGTACACCTTCTCTACCTTCCCCTTCGTTGGAGCGTTTGGTGCAACGAGCGCCTTTGGTGTTGAGGATGGAGAAGAGAATTTTGTGTTTGGTGTTGTCGAAGGGCTTGTCATGTTGACTGTGAATCATAACTTCGAAATGTTTTCTAATTCTTAAGTATCAACAAGCAACCAATCAGAATGAACAGCCAATGAATGATGAATATGAAAGTATATATGCAAAGTGACATTCGTGTCATTTCACTCTGTCTTTGAGACGTATAAGTGAACTACTTTCTCGTGAATTCCAAATTTGAGTGAAGTCTCTATCTTGTTGAAGTATCAACCTTAAACTTGATTTCGTTGAAATGGTAAGTTGAAAATTTCTTCACTCATCTCCCTCAAACGTGTGGCTAATAGCATCTTCCTCAATTTCAGGCATCAACTTCATCACCAACGCCCTCCCTTCTCGAGGAAAGTTTAGAGTTGTTGAGTTAAGGTAGGTTGTAACAATACACTGAGACTTGAACAGAGATGATAGAATGATTTCTCTTTCAGGTGATACCAGTCCCATCTCGAGCGAGTCCATGTCAACATTGTCGCGGGAATGCGACGATCGGGAATGTGCTGACTGTGGGCACATCTTCACGAGGAAGCGTGATCTCGTCCGACACATCAAGCGAGGTGTTTGTAGACCTAAGTCAGCATCAATCTCCGAAGGTGGGGATGATTCTGTTAACGATGTCTCTTTTTCTTGCGATTTATGCATTCAGTCTTTTGAGTCACATTTTGAACTATCTTCACATAGACTTCGACATACACACAGTGACGATAGTTATACTAACAGCGCCTCCTCTACTCTCTGAAGTGTCGATAAATAATTTAGTGAGGAACTACCAGATGGATTCCTCAGAAACCATTACTGACTTTGAAGAATGGTTTCATCAAAATTCATCTTTGATTGGTGCGCTCTTCAACAATTTAGCCAATTTTAGAATGAAGCCGCTCATCTATCTCAAAATAAAATATGCAAAAATCGACCACCATACTGGTCAAATAGTAGAGAGGTTGGAGTTTCACATACCCTCCTCTCCTGCAACCGAAGTTGTAGACTGCGAGTCTTGGATAAATTTTCATATCCAAGGGTTAAAATTAAACATAGATAAATTTAACGAGCGTGATAGTGGACTCGTTTTTGATGGTATTGAGACCGCCATGATTAAAATCACTTTATTAGAGAACTACTCTGGACGAGGCTCCTTTAAACTTCCGAAAAGCTTAAAAAATAAAACAGCAGTCATTTCTGTAGATTGCGAATCGCACTGTTTTAAGTATGCCGTCCTCTCCATTCTCCACTATAATGATGTACAGAATAGCCGATACCGCAAGAGTAAGTATCAACAGTGGGAGAATGAATTAAAGTTTGATGACTGCAATAGTGAAGATATGAAAATTAAAGATATAGAAAAATTTGAAAAATTGAACAACATCAAAATAGTTCTCCATGTTTGGGAAAAGGGATTGAAGGGTGTCCGCTACAACTCGCGTTCGAGTTGTTATGAGCACGTTGTCAACCTTTTATTAGTAAGACAGGATGATAGTGAGGAATGGCACTACTGCGGTATTCCCAAAATTTCTCGCTTATACCACCACCTAAGAAATTCTAGCTCATCAGAGATTTATTACTGTGACAGATGCATTCGCAACTTTAGGAGTAAAACTAAATTTGAAACTCATTACGAATGGTGTAAGCGAGGTAAACTACAAATGGAGCGCATGCCCAAAGATAAGGAGTTTTCATCTAGAGAGAATGGCGATGAACTAAGTCCTCTTCGTGTCATCTATGCTGACATCGAATGCTATATCGATGATATCATCCACAAGCCAGCAGCCATTTCCTGCTATGAAGTATGGCATGACCATTTCCAAAATAGAAAAAATAAAATGCACGTCTGGCAAGGTGAGGATTGTATTTACCAATTCCTACAATTCCTCGAACAGGCTGTAAAATTTCAACAAAAGTATGATGGTGAACTCTATCGCAGATCATTGCATATGACAGCAGATGATCAAGCAAAATTTGATAGTTGCAACGTTTGCCTCAAATGTAGGAAAACATTTGATGATGATAAGATTAAGAAAGTGCGCGACCATGATCACATCACTGGTAAATTTAGAAACGCACTATGTTCAAAATGCAATTTTTCACTTAGGATGAAACGGCGTACATTACCCGTCATTTTCCATAATTTCAAGGGCTACGACAGCCATATGATAATAAAAGGAGGTTTAGGTCAAATGAAAGAGTGGAAGCTTGATGTAATAGCACAAACGAGAGAGAAGTTTATGGCCATGACAGCAAAAGTGCCTGTCGATAAAACTAAAGAAAATAAGACGGTCTATTTTGATATAAAATTTTTAGATTCCTACCAATTTATGACTGCATCACTGGCCTCTCTCGTACAAAATCTAAAGTCTCTTCCACTAACACAAAATCTTAAGAAACAATATCCAAATCTAACCGATGAAGTCATCACACGGAAAGGAGTCTTTCCATATGCATATTTTGATGCGATTAATAAACTCGGCGAGACTTCTCTTCCGCCCATGGATAAATTTAAAAATGATTTGAGCGGTGCAGAATGTAAGACCGAAGATTATGATCATGCACAAGATGCATGGATAAAATTTGACTGCCATACATTTGGCGAATATATGATTGCCTACCTTAAGTTATATGTATTTTTGCTGGCTGATGTATTTCAGGAGTTTCGACGAGTGGCATTAGAAGAAGATAAGTTAGATCCCGTCCACTTTGTCAGTCTGCCAGCCATGTCATTTAAGTCTGCTTTTAAAATGACTGGTGAGACCATTCATCTCTTACAAGATCCACAGATGTATAATTTATTTGAGCGAGGAATTCGCGGTGGTCTCACATTTGTAAATAAACATAGGTTAAAATCAAAATTAGTAGGCGATGATCACACTCATCTCAAGTATTATGACCAAAATAATTTATATGGTAGTTCACTATCCAAACCACTCCCTCATTCTGAGTTTAGCTGGTTAGATGATAGTGAAATTCAGGATCTCTCCAACCCTTCTAACATACTAGCAATTCCAGATGAAGGTGATTGGGGATATTATTTTGAGATAGATCTAATCTATCCAAATAATATTAAACATAAAACCGTAGATTTTCCACTCGCACCCGAATCAGGTGAAGTGAGTAAAGATATGTTTTCCGACTTTATGAAACAATTTCATAAAGATTTAGAATCATGCGGTCAACCCGACTATAAGCCTTGCCGCAAACTTTTACTCACCCAGTATGATAAGGAAAACTATCTAGTTCACTTTAGCATCTTAAAATTTTATTTAGAAATGGGCATGATTTTAAAAAGAGTTCACCGCATTATTAAATTTAGACAGAAAGCCTTCCTCAAACCATATATTGATAGCAACAGCCAGAAACGTGCACTAGCCCAAAATAATTTTGAAAAAGATTTTTATAAGTATAAGAATAATAGTCTATTTGGTAAGACGATGGAGGATGTTAGAAAGCGCGTAAACTATAAACTAGTCAATGATGTTACAAAATTTAAGAAATTGGTCTCATCACCTCTATTCATCGATAGAGACATTATCGATGAGGACCTTGTAGGTGTTAAAATGATAAAATCTGAAGTTGAGTTGTGCAAGCCCATCTATATTGGTCAAGCTGTACTAGATTACTCTAAGCTTGAAATGTACCAACTCTTTTATAAAATACTAAAACCATGTCCTCTCGTAAAAGAGGTTCGTTTGTTTGGTGGTGATACAGATAGTTTCTTCTTAGCCATTACCACTCAAAAAGATTTAAATTTCAATGAAGTAGGAAAATCTGTAGAAAGATATTTTGATACATCAAATTATCCTACTCATCATCCACTCTACTCCATCAAAAATAAGGCAAAACTCGGCTGCTTTAAGGATGAGACAGCAGGGAAGGAAATAGATGAAATGATTCTCCTCCGACCAAAAATGTACAGTATGAAATTAAGGGATAGCGACGATAGTATTAAGCGTGCTAAGGGCATATCAAGATCACTGGTCTCTAACATGAAACATAAAAATTTCAGGAAAGCCTATAGAAATAAAAATATAACGTTTGTCAATATGATAATATTAAAATCTAAGTCGCATGAGATCAAAACTCATACTTTTAGGAAACGGGCGCTTTCAGCATGGGAGGATAAGAGGTGCTGGTTAGAACACAACATATCTCTTCCACATGGACATCCTGATACAGACATACCACCACCCAAAAGAATTAAACTCACACTACCACATTCAGGAGACGTCTTAGCATAATCATCCTTAACTTAGTATTTTCATGTTGATTTCTGTAGATAAACATTGCTGTTTTATGTATCGCATTAGATCGTTTCTTCCTTGTGAATATATGCCTACAGTCATCCCATTCCCCCTATATCTGTGAAAAGACTTTTTCATACACATATTTTTATTTCAATAAACATATCACAATGACTTCACTTTGTTTTCCGAAACACTAAAGTTACGAGGGATTTAGTATCTTTCACATGGATGCACTCTTGTAAACCATTGGTAATTTTGATAGCAATGGAGGGTATAGTTTGTTTGACGACGGGATGATAGAAAATAGATTCAAACATCTTCTCGACTATTCCATATGAAGCGTCTTTATCATGAATGAAATCACGTAAAATGTATTCTTTTTTCTCACCAACAGAAATAGGTAGAATCAAATCACTTTGAATGTAAAGGTGCTGTTCATGTTTATCAAGTGTCATTGGTGTTTCTATACCAATCGTATGCGCAGCAGTAAACACAGTTTGTAGCATTGAAAAACCAAAGAGTTTTTCAAATTTTTACTCAATTGACATTGAATGTCATCACCCAGTTTCAGAACAACGCGTTGATTTTCAATTGAAAACGAAATGTGGTGTGTCTTTACATCATATTTACTTTTCATCACATGCTTCAACTTCTGTTGTATATAAGGATTTACTACATGAATGAAGCTTTCAACTGTATGATATAGACGCGGCATTATATTGATAGCAACTTTAGATTCTTCATAAGACTGGTACATTTTCTTGATGCGATCGCCATAGATGTCAACCCACCATTCATCATTAACTGAATCAGCTTTAGTGTGATATACATGAGAAGCATACACCAGACCGCTTCCAATAATAGGGGTTGTATGTCTTACAAAATGACGCAAGGTTGGAGAGAAATAAACTGTAAGTTTGTCATTATATTTCTGAATAACCAACTTATTTTTGTCCGCCATAATTTTCTCTCCATACTTCTTACCCACAGTCTCATTCCATCGTTTTACTAACTCAATAAGTGATAAAGGTTGAACACCACGCTTTTTCAAAATGATGCGTTCTTCGCATTCTACAACATCTTCATCAAATATTTTAAATTTATAATGAAATTTGTTGATTCGATTTGAATAAACTTTTTTAACATTTGCAGTAGCAATTGACGCTAGATGTAGTCCATGGCCAAAACCGAGATGTGGATAGAATTCATTATCCAACCTCAGTGTAAGACCTTTAGTAAAGGAATGAAAGCGAAGGAACTGTCTCCCACTCCAATGATCAATAGTAAACTCATAAACTTTCTGATCCTTATTCTTCATGATGGAAGTATTACCACTGTTGAATGCCTTAATAATTTTCTCATTCCCAAATGGACCATAATAATCTGATTTTATCTGAATCCATTCATAGTTCCACTTTCCATCTGATGTTAAATTGTATGGGAACTGGAATGCATTATTCATCGTTATTCCATCATGGGTGCGAGGAGTCAATATCATTTCTTCCAAATCATTCACATTCTGAATATTGCTATCATAGCAAATACTAGAAACGCCAGCCTCCCATTCACCTTCTAAATGTAGTGGGCGATTCAATTCTACTCGATAGTCTGATGGTTTATTTTTGTGAAATTTATTCATTGAAGCATTACTGGGCAAGTAGATTAGAAACGAGTCCTTATTTTCACTTTCCATATTATTCACATTGGAAAAATATATTAGCATACTTTTGCATTAACTCTTCATTCGGAAATGGAGTGTTATACTTGTCACAGCATCTTTATGAAAAGGAATCAACGCACCAGCATCGTCATAAATTGCAATATCAATTTGTGGGATGTAGTTTGATTTCAGCTTTGTATAATGCACTTTCTTGAAAGTATGCTCAGATAAAATACTGCAGCTTTTTGGCTGGTATGGTATCATTGCTAGCAATGGAGCTTCAACATCTCCCACACGTACATCTTCACCAATATTGGAATATATCTGAAAATAGTTAATACGACGCGATAGCGACATGTCTGCGCTAGCTTTGGTTACAGTACCACTTTTAAAGATATTTTGATCAAAACCAAAAATGTCCATTAGAGTTTTATGCATAATTAGTTCAATACCTTTTCCACTTATAGTGAGAGACAAAACACCTTCTTTTTCAGAAAATGAAATTTGTTGCTCATTAATCACTTCATTTAAATAATCTACAACCAATTTAACCGAAGTAATAATGCGAGGCATCAACACTCTTGTTTCATGTAAGATACCACCGAAAGGCTCTACACACTTTCTGTATAAAGATACGGTACATTCTGTATCAAATTGATTTGACCTTTCACATGGTAAATGTTGCATATCAAATTTTCCATGAACAGCTGCAGAACGATGTCGTAAGAACTGATGAAAATCTTTTGAACAAACTAATACTAGATCATCATCATTTAATTTACTTATTGCAATATGATTAGATGATTTGATATAAGTCAATGTTGCCACTTGTTTACCATCAACTCGAAGGAGATAATTAAATTTCTTCAATAATGTTTCAGGAGTCATGTTTGTCTTTCTTGGCTTAATCACAATCTTCTTCACCAACGTCTTCTCATTTTTTGGAATAAGATCTACATAATAAGCTTCCTCTCGATATATTAACTGTTTATGACCACTTATGTGGTAATTAACGTTATAATTATCATAGCTTGTTAAGGCGCTAGCGAGGTAACCTAAATCATTTCTTAAACTTGGACTTAAACCAACAATCCAATCTTTCTCAACTACATGATGTACATAATTATGATCATCATTGTGTGGAGTAAATTGGACAATATGTTTACACGCTTTATTCAAGAAATCATATATAAACTTTTTACATGATAAGAGATCTTTCTTTGGCCACTGTGGAATGTATACTCGGCAGCCCTTTTCACATTGGTAAGCAGCTGTGCGTCTCATATTAATAGTCATCACCTCATGATCAAAAGTATAGACACAGTTGCTATGAACAAGTTGAGTGACACCCACTTCCCAATTTCCATTTAGCTGTTGTGTATGATCAATGGGAGTAGAAAAGAGTGCGGCTCGATTACTAGCAGATCTCTTTGTAGCCGCATTGCTAATTAAAATATGATAAAACGACATTTTGATATTGCTGATCTGCGGCTTTGCATAACATCATGAAGACTTGGATTTTGGACTCTCTACAATATATCAGAGTTGATCGTAATGGAAACGTACATTTCAAAAATTCTCATGGTCATACATCAAGAGGTATTACATTAACATGGCGACAATTTGTCGACCTCAATGATATCATGAGGGATTTGGAATATTTTGAAACATTAAGATTCATCTCCTTGGGTGATCAAGTTTGGCTTCAACATTACAGAAATGAAATTCAAATCTGCCATTCTCATTCCGCAAACTGTTTCTCATTTCGCAAATACAATTGGGAGAAGTATAGAAGATACATACATCGCTCCATCATGACATTTATTCGTCGTGAGTTCATCGCCCTACTATGCAAATCTTAATCAGACATGACTACCACTAATGATGCAAATGGAAGATGCAAAATTTTCCGGAAAATTTTCCAGTGGAAAATTTTGAAATTTGTTTTTTGGTGATTGACATTTTTTCCTTTGTTTTGGAGACCTGTTGTAGTCGTTTGAAAAGATTATGTAATATTCAAAGACCGAAAACATCTTTATTATCCCTGTATGTCAACTTTTGGTACCAACGTACTGCACCTTTTCCATGTCTATTTCAGATCTTTCTAAATAAATTTCAGACATTGGATGGATTTCAGATTTCTCTAGCTGAATTTCAGATATCTGTCAGAAGCTCAACTTTGAAAAGATCTTCAACTGGAGATCTGCAATTCATGTGGAAAAGTCTGAAATTCACAGATCTGAAATCGATTTGGAACTATCTGAACCATCTGAGCTAGAAATGGAAGATGTGTAGTTTGTCCTCCACGAAGTTATCGGACATTACCCCAGAAGTTAGAAGCTATCATATAGATTTTCTTATACTCATCACAGATATCTTTAGTTTCCAAATATCTCACGAGTTTACAGTCTTATCTTCCAATATATCGTCGCTCATGCATAATGCTGTGTTGGACTGCGTGCCTGTGCTTCACATGTTCATCAACACATGGAGAATTTGTATCATTGCAATCAAGGCTGCATGATAAAGCTTAACTTTTAAGACATAAAATAGCTCCAAAATAAAGTGCATTCATTTTGCACCAGATCTTTCACAATGCATGAAATTATACCCCGTATCGAAAAGGAAAAAAATTCACGTTGTCGCAAAAGATGTCTGTGTTATAATATTAAAAATGCCAACAAATTGCCACAAGCCACTGGTGCTAAAAAGTCCGCGGACGGGATTCGCATTGCCACGATTGTTTTAATCGAAATGATATGATAAAATCAAGAGTTTTGGAACAATTCTTTTGATGTGTCTATGCATGCCTCGATCGGCTGAGATAGAAAACGTAAAAATTATGTCAAAAAATTCAAATTTTTTCATTTTTCAAAATCGGTTTAATCAAAATGATGATCAAGATCACCACTTTTAGACCCATGCTATTGGTGTGTAGCTGCCTCGGCTGTAGAAGCGGTCAAAGCATAGGGCCTATCACAAAAAATTAGAACTTTCAAAAGTTTCCAAAATTTTCCAATATTTTCCGATTTTTTCCTAAATTTTCCGGAAAATTTTTATCACTAACTACCACGCACCATGAGTTGGAAATTAGATTCCCTACAACGTATTGAAACGGATCATGACCGAAACGTCTATTTCAAAGATTCAACTGGAAATGTGAGAAGAGAGTTTGCTTTATCTTATCGTCATTTTCAATCTCTACATCATATCATGAAGGATTTGAAATACTTCTATATGAAAAGACATTCACGTATTGGAAATCGCATCTGGTTGCGCGTAAAACAATCGGCGAATTCAATTCTATCATTCCCAACTTCATACTAACTTCACATTTCATCAAGGTAGTTGGGAAAAGTATAAAAGGAAGGTACATCGCTCAATTTACTCATTCTTTCATCATGAAGCGCCATCGCTACACCATCGTCAACATTCTCCGTCGCTTCACACTCTACACCAAAATCGATCTCACAACATTACACCAACACCTTCCAAACAGCAAGTATTACCCGGGCCGTCCTCAAATGTTAGTGGTGAAGATGAACAATTCACGGAATCTTCAACTCTTCCCAAATGGGACTGTACAGATTATCGGCGCCCTTTCTCATTCATCAGCGCAGTCAATGCGCTTAGAGCTACAAAGACTACTACGTCGGATATGGAAGAGGGAGAGGTGTGTGATTCGAATCTGACTGTGGACAATATGGTGATCTCTACTCAATTGAGTGACAGTCTATCATTTTTGAAGATTCGTACCAGCAGTTACAATTTGTGTTATGAACCCGAACTTTTTCCTGCAGCTCTCATTAGTTGTTGGTTGCCTGTGCATGTGGCAATCTTTCATAATAGTAAAGTGATCATTACTGGACTAAAACCTCATGTACAAGCAAATGTGATCCTAGACTATCTCATTGAGTATGTACATACCCAGCGGATTGTAAAATAAAAAACAATTTTTCCAACATGATGTTTTTATTTCAAATCATGATAGAACTTACAAATCATTTTTTCATTAGAGGATGGACTACATGAAAAGTTTTGAATAACAGATACAAATCGAGATACATGTAAACGTTTTAAGATGAAGTACAGTACAAAAGCACGACACGTTGATGAAAGTGGATGTTGTAGTATGCGTTCATTTCGCTGATATTGACGCGTATGTTTTCTCAACCACTGCTGTGTTGGTATATTTGGAGGTTGAGCAAGAGAGTCAAATAGTTCACCACGTCGGTCTTCTCCAATAAAGATCGCTTTCCAATGCTCACCGCCTAAATTCTGCGAATGAGTGTTTAGCACAATAAAGATGGGATAGTGATTTACTGCAGGTGGTAAAGTATCGAGTGAATAGACATTATCGAAAGCTTTCAACGTCGCTTCGTCTGCATTACGCTGCACTTTAGTCTTAATATCGTCAGCAGTCAACCAACTCATTAACGATTATACTGAAGAATCACGTCACGATACTTTGTAATTTCAATATTTGAATCGAAGACTGCATAAATTAATACATTGATCGTCTCAGGTAGTGTTCTTTTGAACGTCAAATCCAAACGAATATTATGAGGCACATTCGCTTGACGATAGGGGGCACTAATATCGCTGTCAGCAGTCAAATCAAATGCATAAATAGTATATCCACTCTTAAACTCTTTCATAGTCAGTCCGTTGGTGTCATCCGTATTGTAAAAGCCAAAGACATCCATAAAATCAACATAACTGCGCATAAATTGATCCGCAGCAAAATCTGGTTTGTAGGGTGGACCAGGATGACTCACACCATTTACACGTAAAGCAATTTCACTTAACTGATTGTGCTTAAAATTGAAAGGATTCTTCTTTATATTACCATTAAATGCATCATTTTCAACCATTGCCACCATGAGGAGCTTCGGTGCTTCCGATGGAAAGAGGCCAACTTTCATGAAACTCTTTTGATCTTTTGGAATTGTAAAGGTGAGAAGCTTTGTATGCTGAATGGGGTAAATGGCATTTTGGCGGTTAAGACCTTCAGCATATCCCCTAATGACACTTGGATTCGGTACTACTCGACGAATGTAAAGTGCAATATCTTCCACATGAATTCTAAAATTGTCAACTTTAGCAAATGCATTCAGCGCAAATTCAGGCTTATTCAATGTCAGCTTGAGTCGCATGCTGGTATTACAGAGTAAAAACTTTGACTGTCTAAAGAAGTCTAAATTCAGCGGACCATATAGCTGACATACTCTACTATCTTTAATCATAGCAGATTGCTTTACAAAGCCACTGTTTGTTTCAACATCAAATTTTCCTGCTTCATCTCTGTACCATCCCATGGCTTCCATATGACTTTTTTGTGCTGCTGGATGAAACTGTGATACATGATTGAAATATGATTTATAGGGATAATCGCTTTGACCACCTTCCACCTGCTGCTCTCCAATCGTTAGAGAAACATCGCGAAGTAATGTAGTCAATGGTAAATTGTTCAGTCCAACTTTATGTGCATCGTCAATAGCAGTTCCATCTGCTTGCTGAATTCTAAACCTCAAATCAACCATCGCATAACTCAAATCTATGTAGTCATCACTACCACCAGGAATAACAAATTCAATGGGGCCAGCATTCTCAGCTGTTCGAGGATGATAATCTACAATACTTGAACTAAGAATATCTGTCTGTATGGCTTGTTGATCAAACAAACAAAAACCTGGAAGTTTTACACTCCATGATTAGAAGTTATAGCAGCGTCGTCGTTTAGCGCCTGATGAATGATTAGAACCTCTGCGACGTTTGCGTGAATGCCTTTTGACTGAAGATCGCACCTTACCAGCTCCGCGATGTTTCCTCCTTCCTTTATTCATTCGTTTAGGCGATTTCTTTCCTTGAGTAACACCAGCAAAGGTCTGCTTCAATGTTTTTAAACCGCGTTCCTTCCCACGATTCAACAAACTGCTCTTAAAACTTCTACCTCTGGAAAGATCACTAGCAACATCACTAGCAAAGCCAACGGCATTACTTAAAACATTTCGTTTTAAAGATCTACCGACATTGGATATGAGAGGTGCTACAACAGATTTCAGTGCACCAAGTATGCTACCTCCACGTTGGCGGCGAGCGCCGATGTAAATTTGTCCTCCACCACTTACATAGGAGGGTCGTGAATAAAATGAGGCAGTTGGATTCATATCGCAAACCCTAAACATTGTTAGTTACAACTTTGCATGAATCACTGTCGATCACTTAGATGAAAGATGTCGGCACGACGCATCCAAAGAGTTCATACTTGAAGGATAACCAGTCCATTTAACAAGACACCATTCTTCTCCTTGCTGTTTTTTACATCGAATGATTTTCTCTACCAAATATGTTTCACTTTCAGTGGCTACCTCAATCTCATCGCGGTAAAAGCTACCCTCAATTTCTTCATTATCGTAATCTTTCAACTTGTAGGTGGTTGGAGAGTCTTTTTGATTAATCCTTGATACTGTAAATACCTCCTCTGTCCAATTCGGAAGGTACCCTTTAGCAAAAACACTTTTCACTTTTGAGATACGAACTTTATCACCAATTTTCACATCACTTTTCACATGAGTGCGTTTACGTTGGAATGATTCGCGCACTTTATCTACATTGTCAGCATTTACATCTACTGGTCTGAGTCCAATAGAACGATGGATAGAGTGATTGTAGGCATGGAGTGTATCTTGTAGAACCTTTGTCCAATTTTGTGTGAAGTTGGCAGTAAAATGTCGCCACAAGCGATTTTTTAATGTGTGATTAAAACGTTCAACGAGTGCAGCTTTATAAGCACTCTTTACACTAAACAACTCAATATCATGCCTCTCAAATAATCTTCTCACATGCTGATTTTCAAACTCTTTTCCTTGATCACTCTGAATTCTTTTTGGAATGCGACCTTCTCGAAAAATTGTTTGGAATGCTTTTGCTACTCCTTTCCCTTCTTTAGTTTTTAAAGGTTGAGCCCACGCATAACGCGAGAAGATATCAATGACGGTTAAAATAAAATTATTGCCCGAGTTATGTTTTGAAATGGAGGCGACATCGCACAAATCTGCTTGCCACTGTTCATCGATGTCATGAACAATATAATGGCGGGTGCGGTACTTCTTTTTCGCTTGTTTGTGGAGTGTATAGGTAGCCTGACCCTTTAACCATCGTTTCACTTGTGATTGTGGAAGACCACTCGCTTTTCATAATTTCTTGATCGATGCAAATCCTGCCGGATGTTTTACATCACAATAGATTGACTTCAAACGTTCAGTCGATGACGACTGACTCTTTTTCCTCCTTCTCATCTTTTTGTTTTCTTGCCTTTCTACATTTACAACAACTGCAGCATTTAGCTTTAGCGGTTTTGCGATCGTGTTCACATTGCTTAGGGGTTTCATTATGAGAGCTGGCGCAGCAAGTGCAAGTGACAACGACACTCACCTCTGGCGGCTCATTACATGGCAAGCAACACATCTGCTTCATATTAATAGTCTGAGAACATGTATTTCCTGGGAGGAGCTGTTTTACGTTTTCCTTTTACTAGTTTTAGTGGTGATGTAGATCTACGTCGAGTTCTTCCTCTTGTTTGCTTAGTGAGTGTGGGAGGGGATGTAGCAGGTGACGTCTTACACCAATTTGTTGGCATTTTCATCGTCTGAAGCATTGGAGCAGTAGCCACTGTTGAATCAAGTTCTTTCAATGTCTCATTATTCAAAGCAAATTTTGGCACATTATGCTTTTTCAATAGTTTAAGAAAGTATGACCAACCAGGTGGAACATAGCCCTGACGGCGCTTTCTACGTGTCGCATACTGAATCAAGTCTTCATAACGTGAAGCATCAATCACTTTATTTTCATCTGTAATGATTTCTCCTCTATCATTTACATTGAGATGGGGCTCAATACTATTGAAAAGAGATATGGCATGTGCGCGAGATGCTAAAGGTGTTGCAGTCGATACAGAGTCACGCATCTTATTCTTCAAGTTTTTCAATTGCTCAACAGTTTCCGATTGTAATAATACAGCACGATGTGGATCTTTGATGTGAACATTCTGCTGATAATCTTTTTCTTTCCTATACATTTGATTTGCAAGAGGTTGCTTTACTTGCTGCATGGCAGTCAATTGTACATATTCATCCTGAGGAATAACAATCATGCGAGAATAAGAACTCATAGTTTGTAGATAATCATGGGAGTTTTCAAAATATCACTTCGAAATCTAAATTCTTCCGGACACTCTTGCGTAAAGTCAATGAATAAGTAACCGTATGGTTTTTCAGTAGCTGCTAGAAAAATTTCAATTAAGGCTTTTGATCCTCTGGGTGCAACTTGTCGCGCTAAAATTTCAAATTGACTTTTATCTCGCGGATTCTTGAAAATAGCATAATAGTGTGTATTCAGGTTTCGTGTACGAGCTTCTTTTCCATCAGGAAACAAATTTTGTGTGATATAGATGATAAAGCACCTTTTATGATGTGCTGCGCGAGTGAACATATCTGTAACATCTTTTGAATTCTTACTTTCTTTTAATAAATCATCCAATACAACAACATCATTAGACTGAAGTTTATCCACTGCAATAATTCCTTCATGTCGAATAAAGTTGCGACTTTGCAATTCCTGAAACAGGGACGGTTGATAAATACCATAACACCAAATCACTCGATTGATAGGTTCCTTAAACAACTCCCTTCTTTTATCCAATAAATTCAGCGTGAAAACAGTTTTACCTGCATGAGATGGACCTGATACAGTCAGAACTTTATCACATTGAAGTCTGAAATCCATTATAATACTTTGAGATTCAACATTTGCATAATTAACGTCTAGAGCCAAAGATATTACCCAATAGGTTGCCCACGGCAGGCGCTATCATTGGAAGTATTGCTGAATGGAAACCGCCCTTTTGTGTTAGAGTTTTCCTCTTTCTTTGAAGGGTGACTTTAGGATTGGAGATGAAACGCAATTTTGTGGCATATCGCTTAAGTAACTTTCGTTGTTTTGGCGCTAATTTCTTCGTCCTCAACTTCCTCACATGAGAAATAATTTCACAAATGAATTTATCGTTAGCATGTCGTATAGCATTGTATCGCTGATTTGCTTTCATTCGTCGGAGAGCTTGAATGGCTGAAGAAAACTTTGAAGACTTTTGACTTTTACGTTTCGCCATTTTCCGTGTTAGTCTTTGCTAAAACCTATCTTTACCACATTTGCATAGGTACTAACTATTGCGGCATAAGTGACACTCGAAATGAGCAATATCACAGTGGTTACATTTGCAAAGTTGAATGCAATTACGTATGAAACAGCGTTGACAAAAAGCATGCTTACATCTCTTGAAGATGCGCTTTTCATTTCCATCCTTTCGCTTACATACATCACAACACATAGTTTCACCGTTACTGATGTCTGTAGCAAGTCTTTTTGAAGATATGAATTTGCTAGCCTTTTCTAAATAATGGACGCATGTACAGAAGGAATATACTTCGAGAGTGAGCAGACATAGCTCGAAAACCAGTTGTGCTACAATCAAGTACCACTGCATTTTCAATTTTTCTTTATGGAAAGTTGAATGTGAATATCTGAAATCGCTTCAATCACTAGACTGCTACCATGATGGTTAAATGCGTTAAGACGTTCAGCAATTTTTATCATATGTCTTTTAAAAAATTCTTGGGGGTGATCTACCACTTCCATTGAATAAGAAGCAAAATGGAAAGAGCGACTTTCCACCTCTTCCTTTCCAAAATGACTAAACTTAATTTTCGCAACTAATCGCGCCATGACAATGCTATCAGAGAATGTATTCATTAACTCTAGAAGTAGAGTGCTAGCATCATCGACCACTGCTTCGATGTCGGTCTCATCTTTATGAAAATTTATCACATAATCTTGAACAGCTCCTTTTAAACTTTGCCTATGAAAATGTAATGTTCCGCAGTCGTTTGAGAAAGACATGATTGCCCTTTATCTAACCCATCCATTGCATGAAAACAACTCTTCTCATAGTAACATTTATTGAATAACGGTAACAAGCATGCATTATAAATCAATGGTTTGAAAGAGATAAAATAGATACAGCTGGTAACTATCATACAGCGAGCAATGATAACCATACAGGACTTTGGCAGTGTTGAGGTAAGGAGGAAAGAAGCATTGGTTATGAACGTAGCTACTACAACGAACAGACAAAATAGGAACACACAAATCCTTAAAACGTTTCGTGACTTCATGGTAGTGTTGATTCACTCTACTATCCCAAGGCGGGAGCAAAATATCATCAATGATTAGATTGGGAAATACTTTCCTCTCCTTACCAGGATTATTACAAAAGATGCGTATAACATTGAAAGCAGCTAACCATCGTTTAAAGTCAATAAGAAGAGCACTCTCACAAGAAAAGCCATAGTCTTGCAAATATTTCAGATTAAGTCCATGAATGTATTTTCTCGCCCATTGATCAACATTGGGATCGCAGTTGGCATGTTGATGATAGACACTGACAATCTGATATGTCCAATTGTTCATAGCAATATCACTGAGCTCCTGTACAGGTTCACCCTCACAATCCATAAAAATGATGATAGAAGCCTAAAACGGAAATTTCACATCTAAGGAAACGTTCTATAACATATTACAAAATGAAGAATTACATCGATGCTTTTCACGACAAAATACACAAATGATATGATGGCAACGAAGAAGTAAAATGTATCTAATAAGACCACGTCTACGACACTCAAAGCACATAAGCGAATTGTCATAGGGTAGAGTTAGGAAAGGACTAGTAATTCTCCTTCTTTGATTTGCGTTTTGATGCAGCATTCTTCTCCGACTTGCGCTTCGTACCACTGCTGTTAAGGATTTGATCAATTATGTCATCCACGTTGGGTGGTTTTGGAATATATAGGATGGATTCCATATGCATGGAGAGAGAGGCTATTTTATTATCCTTATGCCAACCATAATATAGCCCATTCACTTTTAAAAGGATATCCCAAGTACCTTCTCCGAGCTCATCACATCTGATGGGTGTTGATTGATCTCCCTCCTTCTTATACTAAGTACACCAATGTGATACCGGTAGGCAAATGTGATTACCATCCCAAATCTTTCTATAGGGAGTATCCTTGTCATCTCTCGCCTTCCACTCTTGAGCAAGAGGAGTAGGAATGTCCATATTTAATGTCACGTACTCCTCAATAATATCAAGTTGGTGGCGAATGTACGGACTCACGGGGATCAGTATGTAGTCCCCATACTGATTGTGCATTATCTTGACATCCGTGGAAGGGAGCATTCCCGTTTGGAGTACTACGCTATGATCGTCATAACGCAAGATTTGTTTAAATTTACGCTGTAGCGGTGTAGGATTATGTACCTTGGTTGTTTCTCCCACTGGCCTCAGTTGTAGATGATCTGATCGTAGCGGACCTTGTAACGTTTGACCGCCATTTTGTCCTACTAGTGCAGCAGATGGAGTAGATGCCTGAAAATGAAAAAGATTGTATTAAGTTTACGTTCAAGGGAGGAGAGGGAGGAAAGTAGCGACTTACCATTTTAGTTGGATAATAGAATAGGGAACTAGAGAGGGAAAATGTGCGTCCGTCACTCGTGTGATACAACGATGGAATGATTCTCACTGTGGAAGGCTCGCTATTTATATAGAAATGCTTGATTCTCATTGCATGATGATCCTCATTGGACAATAACATCAAGCTGATTCCAAATCTGAAATCCGTTTTCCCATCCGATGCTTCGCTTTGGCGCTACACACCAAAACGTCCCAAATTCTAACTCTGTCGTTTTTTCGAAAAATGTTGAACATTTTTTCTCGCCGATTGACTTGAAACACACCATACAGATAGAGAATTTGACGCTGATTCCAAATCTGAAATCCGTTTTCCAATGCGATGCTTCGTTTTGAAGCTACAGCCCAAAACGTCCCAAATTCTAACTCTGTCGTTTTTCGCCAATGTCCCAAAATCTTAAATGGCGTCTCACATCTAAACGAAGACAGATATGAACAAGCCGTTTGTTTTTCACTGAATTTGTCTCACTCTTAGCTTTCAAACGAGCTATGGCACGACAAAATCCGTCCACTAGAAGCAAAGTTGGAAGGTCGGAGCAGAGGGGGGGGATGTCAGCGAAAATGTTTTCTCTCCGATTGCGTTCAAACTCACCATACCGATGCAGAATTTCACGCTGAATCCGAATGTGGCCTCCGTTTTCACATCCAAGCACTGTTTCCACTCGAAACAGCCCATTTTACAACCCAACATTCAGCAGATTGCACGAAAAACATCACACACTATAGCCTCAAGACAAATCCTGGCGGTCGCCTAAGTCCACCACGGCACTCTGTCGTTCCAGAGGGGGGGGAGTCAGCGAACATTTTGTGAACGTGGACCAACCTGGCCGGCACACCACGACAGACCACAACCTCTGTCGTTCCAGAGGGGGGGGGACGTCAGACTTGAAGCACCACGTCGGCCGACCACGACACTCTGTCGTTCCAGAGGGGGGGGCGTTTTCTTACTACTTTTTTCGTCAATTATCTTTTCGAAAATGTAGGGTCAACACTGTACGACCGCCGATGAATTGAATAGGCTTTCCGGCATCATCATATATACCAAATTCGCAATGATAAAGACGAGACACATTCACTGGGATGTAAACCTTGTTAAGGAACTCCTTGTACATGATTTTTCCAACCTCTCCACTGTCTATAGGATTATATCTTAAAAGAGGGACTAGCTTTCCACCCACTTGAGTCGAGTGAATAAAATTGGTGTAAATATAAAAGTGATTGATATTCATGTCAAGTAGAGATGTTGTACCGCAGTACTTTTCCTTGTAAAACGTGGCACGCTTAAAACCCAAAATATTAACCAATCCCTGACTAAGATGAACCACTGTCTTATTATGTACACTTAGTCAGAAAATATTGGATTTAGGTCCCCCCTCTGGAACGACAGACTCGAAGCACCACGGCGGCCGACCACGACACTCTGTCGTTCCAGAGGGGGGGGGCGCCGGTCGGGTGTTCGCCGTTTTCTTACTACTGAAAAACATTTCAACAGAAGACGCTGTGTGCTGAAAAATATATGTATTTCTTTGAATACATTGATGTTATTCTTTTTTGTTACCCATCGCTGTGTCGCTGTGGTCATTCATTCAAGTGAAAACTAAGAAATAAGAAGAAATCCAGAGAGTGGTTGTTGAAAACAATTTGTAAACAGCAATCTGCAACAAGTCATCAAAAATAATAAATGTGAAATACTAATGTATACAATCAACAAAGCAAAAAGGTAGCCAGATTATTTGCAAACGTCACCAGAAGGGGGTGGTGATATGCGTATTTTCTTAGGAGGTGGGATACCTGTATCGGGATGACCGTGAGGTAGGGAAAAATTGTCCGTCATCCAGCAGCGTTTATCCTCCCAGGCAGAGAGACCGCGTTTTCTATATTGGTACTGTATGTTTCTACCTGATGATTTCTAGATTTTAAAATTGTCATCTGTACATATGTGTGATTTTTGTCTCTCAATACTTGGCGGTACTCATCATGTTTTATGTTTTTAACAATGGGTTTTGATATGCCTTTGGCGCGTTTAATACTAGAGTCGTCTGACAGCTGCATAGAATACAGTTTTGGTCTTAGTAAAATCATTTCATTTATTTTTAGTCCTGATGTTTCATCCTTGAAACATCCTAGTTTTGCTTTATTTTTTATGGAATATAGACAATGAGATTATGGATAGTTACTTGAATCAAAATATGGTTCAAGCTTTCTAAAGACATCATCTATAGATGATTTTAAGTGTGGTGTTATGGCTAGAAAGAAACTGTCGGCATATGACTCGCTACAATATGAACGCTGTTAGCGTTCTGTCAATAATAATAGGACAATATGCTGTCGATATCACTTAGAGATGACTTCTGCCTTCACTCGCATTCCTTTTGAACCGTCAGCGTGGCCTAGTGAAGAAGGTGCGAGCTCGTCTCCACCGCGGACTTCGGTTCGATTCCTAGGTCAGGCGAGTGCGGTCGGGGAATCAAGGGTGTTGGTGTCTTGTATTGACTTAATAGCTGTCATTCTCTTTCGATATTCAGTTAGATATGAATAAGGAAAACTCCTTTACGTTTTAACAGGTCGTCTGTAATGCTTGTATAATTTTCTTTTAGCTTTTGAGTTATAGGCAGCTTCTCTAGATTATTTACTAATGTGGAAAGAGATGACGATATGAATTGGAAGGAATCTATTAATTTTATATCAAAATAAACGGGTTTGTCATCTTTTGTTTTGTCTACTGGCACTTTAGCTGTTATAGCCATGTATTTCTCAGTGGTTTGTGCTATGATGTCCAGCTTCCAAGATTTCATTTCTCCCAACCCCTCCCTTATGATCATATGAGAGTCATATCCCTTGAAATTGTGAAAAATAACTGGCAGCATTCTACGTTTTAAGCGCAAGTTGAAATTGCATGCGCTGCACAATGCAGTTCTAAATTCAGATGTAATGTGGCAGTGATCTTTTACTTTTTTCACGTTTTCACTGTCAAATGCTCTGTTGCATGTTGGACACTGGGTGCATGAATTGAATTTGCGAATGTCATCACTTGTCATTTTTATTGGGTTTCTATTTAAATTGTTTGATTGATTTTGATGGTATACTACCATTTTATCGAGGAATTCTAGAAACCTTTTGATGCAATTTTCCCCCTCCCATATGTGCATTTTGGAATAATTTTGAAATTTTTCATGCCATTTCTCGTAACAAGCTATGGCCGCAGCATGATGTTGATTGTGCTCGTCGATGTAGCACTCGATGTCGGCATATATGACACAGATGGGACTCAGCTCATGGCCTCTTTCTACATAGCTAAATTTATTTTCTTTTGGCATGGTTTCTATTTGGAGCTTTCCTCTTTTGCACCATTCGTAGTGCGTATTATATGTGTCAATTGATATAAACCGACGAGTGCATCTATCACAATAGTGAAATGAATCTTTATAATCTACTAAATGTGAATATAATCGACCTATTTTCGGAAGGCCACAGTAATGCCATGATTCATTTTGATCACTGCATACTAATAACAAGTTAACTTGTTGTGCCCTTCAACCCATTGTGCCAAAGATGAACCACGATTTTAATTTTGTTTTCCTTTTCAAATTTTGCAATGTTTCTAAAATCCATTTTATCGGCTATGTCATTACTGAATATCAATTCATCCCCCCATTCCCTATATGATTGGGTCTTTTGTCGATCGTTATGTTTGACATCTTGATAATGCAAAATTGATAACACTGCATACTTGAAGCATTGTGAGGTGCAATCTACAGTCTCTTGCAAAAGTTTAAGAACACTTGCAAAAAAACGCTAATTTTCATTTCAGTTCCATCTTATTAATAATATTCATACAAATTTTAGAATGCATGAAATGAAATAATACAAAATGTATAAAATTGCTTCAAAAACTAATAGCGGGTCCAATAACCTTTACTTTTAATGATGGCTGCCAGACGATGAGGCATTGACATAACTAACTCCGCACAGTATTCTGTTGATAATTTCGTTGTCCAAACTGCCTTGATGCAATTTCTCAAGTCAGTTGCACTCTTCGGTCGCATAGCTGCCACATGGTCCTTCATCACAGACCATAAATTCTCGATGGGATTACCGTCCGGAGAATTTCCGGGCCATTTGAGGAGATTGACGGAATTTTAGCGTAACCAATCAGATAAGATTTTGGCGCGGTGACATGGAGCGCTATCATGCATCAGTGTTTCTGTATTATGGATATCCATATGTAAACGAAGTTTGTCTTTTAGAACGTTGTGGTACATTTTACCGTTCATTGTCATTCCTGTAGGAAGGAAAAATATGCCGGCGCGACCTTTTGCAGACATTGAGCCCCAGACCATCTGCTTCAAAGGATGCTTCATAGTCTGGATCACATAACGTGGATGGTGCCTTGTCTTCGGAGGTCTTCGGACATGCTTGATGCGACTACCAAATGGTTCGAATGTTGACTCATCTGTCCATAAGACTTTTCCCCAATATTCTGTTGTGTAGTGAAGATAGC
This sequence comes from Prostheceraeus crozeri, assembly GCA_907163375.1. Taxonomy (NCBI): domain Eukaryota; kingdom Metazoa; phylum Platyhelminthes; order Polycladida; family Euryleptidae; genus Prostheceraeus; species Prostheceraeus crozeri. Next base: position 209,033 of record CAJQUW010007813.1, read on the forward strand.
GCCGAGCAAACTCTAAGCGAGCTTTCGCCATTTTCGGAGTTAGCTTTGGCTTTTTCGCAGGTCTGTAACTCTTAAGACCAAAATTATTAAAGAGTCTTCTGGAAAGAGTAGATGAAGAGGCTTTGATTCCAGCTAAATGCAGCTCAGCTTTGATTTCTCGCAGCGACATTGAAGGTTTCTTCATTACCACTCTCTTCAGTATCCGTTCATCCCTCCTTGTTAGAGCTTCTGGACGACCAATTCGGGGAGAATCATTAAATGAGCCAGTCGCAGATTTCCGAATCGCCAAGTTTACTGAACATAGATAAATTCTCAGCTGTGCTGCTATTCGACGTTGACTCATACCAGTTTCTGCTAATATTGCTGCTTGAGCTCTCACTGTAGGCAGAATGGATTTTCTTCGACCCATCGTGCAGATTATCTTTCGAATGAACGAGTCTTTCCACTGCATTAGTATGTGCGGATAATGTTGCTAAAATAGACTCTGGGCTTCCCACGATATTAATAGTAGAGAATTTCTCTCTAAACATATCTATTGTGAAATGTCTCCAATAACCATGCTATATGAGAAACCCGCTTTGAAAGATTCTGCAATATATACGTTGAGATACATAATAAGATCAGAAAAGATAAGTGTTCTTAAACTTTTGCAAGAGACTGTACATTAACAACAGCCCTTTTTGCTAATAAACTTTGTGGCAATTCGAAGTGCCCCTCTCCACTGTGGTTTTGCAATATATTTAGTTTTAGATATATATCGTCAACGCTATCAAATGTTAAATCGCTGTCTCGACTGTTGAAATTACTTATTTTTATTTCTAGAAATTTTAAGTGACGATCAAGCCAGTCATCGAAATTTCCTACGATGTCAGCATTTGCCGACATTATATGGAAGTAAAAAGTATCTTTTATTTGATTATTTTCATGATCTATTTTTACGAATTTTAGCTTTAAATTGATGAGCGCTTATATAAGAAAGTTACTCAGATTATTAAACACCTTTTCAATTAGACTTCTATTTTTTGCCAGAAAATGTACTGAATTTAATATCGTGTTGTTAGACATTACTCTATAGTCAGTAGTAAGTAAAACTCCACTTCTGGATAGCGCAAGATGGCCGCCGTCGCTGACGTCCCCCCCCTCCTGTCCGTCGAGTCGGTCGTGGTGTGCCGCCGTGTTGCTTCGAGTCTGACGTCCCCCCCCCTCTGGCCGGCCGTCGTAGTGCGCGGTGATGTGCTGTCCAGGTTGGCGTGGTGTGCCGGCCAGGTTGGGAGGGTGGACTGTCGTAGCTCACCTGAAAAAATCCTAAGTGTCAGAGTGGCTTTGTATGGGTAAAATTTTGAAAATTTTCCAAAGTGTGTCATTTCGACCTGGGACCTTCACCAAAACATTTTTCATCAAATTTCACTGACCCCCCCCCCCGACAGCAATCTTCTAACTTTGGTTCTAGTGGACGGATTTTGTCCTACAGCTACTCGTTTGAAAGAGGAGAAAAAACTGCTCGACGACATTTTTGCCGCGAGTCAATCGAACCAGCCGTTCAAAAGTTAGAGCTGTTACAAGATTTTAGGTCGGAGCTCACCTGAAAAAATCCTAAGTGTCAGAGTGACTTTGTATGGGTAAAATTTTGAAAATTTTCCAAAGTGTGGCATTTCGACCTGGGACCCTCACCAAAGTTTGTTTCATCAAATTTCACTGACCCCCCCCCCTCGGGAGAGCTAGCTTCGATCTTGGCTTCCAGTGGACGGATTTTGTCGTGCAATAGCTCGTTTGAAAGCTAAGAGTGAGACAAATTCACTGAAAGAATCGGCTTGTTCATATCTGTCTTCGTTTAGATGTGAGACACCATTTAAGATTTGGGAGATTGGCGAAAAAACGACACAGTTATAATTTTGGTCGTTTTGGGCTGTAGCGCCAAAACGAGGCATCGGATGGGAAAACGGACGCCAGATTCGGATTCAGCGTGAAATTCTGCATCGCTATGGTGAGTTTCAAGTCAATCGGAGAGAAAAAGTTTGGCTGACGTCCCCCCCGGCACCGATCTTCCAACTTTGGTTCTAGAGATTGTAGAAAGTCGTGCAATAGCTCGTTTGAAAGCTAAGAGTGAGACAAATTCATTGAAAGAAACGGCTTGTTCATATCTGTCTTCGTTTAGATGTGAGACGCCATTTAAGATTTTGGGAGATTGATGAAAAACGACAGAGTTAGAATTTCCCAAGAAACAGCTCCAGCGGGTGAATGAAGGCTCGGATTGGTAAACGGAGGCCAGATTTGGAATCAGCTTGACGTTATTGTCTAATGAGGATCATCATCCAATGAGAATCAAGCATTTCTATATAAATAGCGAGCCTTCCACAGTGAGAATCATTCCATCGTTGAATCACACGAGTGACGGACGCACATTTTCTCTCTCTCTCTATTATCCAACTAAAATGGTAAGTCGCTACTTTCCTCCCTCTCCTCCCTTGAACGTAAACTTAATACAATCTTTTTCATTTTCAGGCATCTGCTCCATCTGCTGCACTAGTAGGACAAAATGGCGGTCAAACGTTACAAGGTCCGCTACGATCAGATCATCTACAACTGAGGCCAGTGGAAGAAACAACCAAGGTACATAATCCTACACCGCTACAGCGTAAATTTAAACAAATCTTGCGTTATGACGATCATAGCGTAGTACTCCAAACGGGAATGCTCCCTTCCACGGATGTCAAGATAATGCACAATCAGTATGGGGACTACATACTGATCCCCGTGAGTCCGTACATTCGCCACCAACTTGATATTATTGAGGAGTACGTGACATTAAATATGGACATTCCTACTCCTCTTGCTCAAGAGTGGAAGGCGAGAGATGACAAGGATACTCCCTATAGAAAGATTTGGGATGGTAATCACATTTGCCTACCGGTATCACATTGGTGTACTTAGTATAAGAAGGAGGGAGATCAATCAACATCGATCACATGCGACGAGCTCGGAGAAGGTACTTGGGATATCCTTTTAAAAGTGAATGGGCTAAATTATGGTCGGCACAAGGATAATAAAATAGCCTCTCTCTCCATGCATATGGAATCCATCCTATATATTCCAAAACCACCCAACGTGGACGACATAATTGATCAAATCCTTAACAGCAGTGGTACGAAGCGCAAGTCGGAGAAGAATGCTGCATCAAAACGCAAATCAAAGAAGGAGAATTACTAGTCCTTTCCTAACTCTACCCTATGACAATTCGCTTATGTGCTTTGAGTGTCGTAGACGTGGTCTTATTAGATACATTTTACTTCTTCGTTGCCATCATATCATTTGTGTATTTTGTCGTGAAAAGCATCGATGTAATTCTTCATTTTGTAATATGTTATTGAACGTTTCCTTAGATGTGTAAATTTCCGTTTTAGGCTTCTATCATCATTTTTATGGATTGTGAGGGTGAACCTGTACAGGAGCTTAGTGCTATTGCTATGAACAATTGGACAATGAAAAGCGCATCTTCAAGAGATGTAAGCACGCTTTTTGTCAACGCTGTTTCATACGTAATTGCATTCAACTTTGCAAATGTAACCACTGTGATATTGCTCATTTCGAGTGCCACTTATGCCGCAATAGTTAGTACCTATGCAAATGTGGTAAAGATAGGTTTTAGCAAAGACTAACACGAAAAATGGCGAAACGTAAAATGACGAAACGTAAAAGTCAAAAGTCTTCAAAGTTTTCTTCAGCCATTCAAGCTCTCCGACGAATGAAAGCAAATCAGCGATACAATGCTATACGACATGCTAACGATAAATTCATTCGTGAAATTATTTCTCATGTGAGAAAATTGAGGACGAAGAAATTAGCACCAAAACAACGAAAGTTACTTAAGCGATATGCTATGAAATTGCGTTTCATCTCCAATCCTAAAGTCACCCTTCAAAGAAAGAGGGAGGAAAACTCTAACACAAAAGGGCGGTTTCCTTCCAGCGTTACTACCGATGCTAGCTCCTATCGTGGGCAACCTATTGGGTAATATCTTTGGCTCTAGACGTTAATTATGCAAATGTTGAATCTCAAAGTATTATAATGGATTTCAGACTTCAATGTGATAAAGTTCTGACTGTATCAGGTCCATCTCATGCAGGTAAAACTGTTTTCACGCTGAATTTATTGGATAAAAGAAGGGAGTTGTTTAAGGAACCTATCAATCGAGTGATTTGGTGTTATGGTATTTATCAACCGTCGCTTTTTCAGGAATTGCAAAGTCGCAACTTTATTCGACATGAAGGAATTATTGCAGTGGATAAACTTCAGTCTAATGATGTTGTTGTATTGGATGATTTATTAAAAGAAAGTAAGAATTCAAAAGATGTTACAGATATGTTCACTCGCGCAGCACATCATAAAAGGTGCTTTATCATCTATATCACACAAAATTTGTTTCCTGATGGAAAAGAAGCTCGTACACGAAACCTGAATACACACTATTATGCTATTTTCAAGAATCCTCGAGATAAAAGTCAATTTGAAATTTTAGCGCGACGAGTTGAACCCAGAGGATCAAAAGCCTTAATTGAAATTTTTCAAGCAGCTACTGAAAAACCACACGGTTACTTATTCATTGACTTTACGCAAGAGTGTCCGGAAGAATTTAGATTTCGAAGTGATATTTTGAAAACTCCCATGATTATCTACAAACTATGAGTTCTTATTCTCGCATGATTGTTATTCCTCAGGATGAATATGTACAATTGACTGCCATGCAGCAAGTAAAGCAACCTCTTGCAAATCAAATGTATAGGAAAGAAAAAGATTATCAGCAAAATGTTCACATCAAAGATCCACATCGTGCTGTATTATTACAATCGGAAACTGTTGAGCAATTGAAAAGCTTGAAGAATAAGATGCGTGACTCTGTATCGACTGCTACACCTTTAGCATCTCGCGCACATGCCATATCTCTTTTCAATAGTATTGAAACCCATCTCAATATAAATGATAGAGGAGAAATCATTACAGATGAAAATAAAGTGATTGATGCTTCACGTTACGAAGACTTGATTCAGTATGCGACACGTAGAAAGCGCCGTCAGGGCTATGTTCCACCTGGTTGGACATACTTTCTTAAACTATTGAAAAAGCATAATGTACCAAAATTTGCTTTGAATAATGAGACATTGAAAGAACTTGATTCAACAGTGGCTACTGCTCCAATGCTTCAGACGATGAAAATGCCAACAAATTGGTTTAAGACGTCACCTGCTACATCCCCTCCCACACTCACTAAGCAAACAAGAGGAAGAACTCGACGTAGATCTACACCACCACTAAAACTAGTAAAAGGAAAACGTAAAACAGCTCCTCCCAATAAATACATGTTCTCAGACTATCAATATGAAGCAGATGTGTTGCTTGCCATGTAATGAGCCGCCAGAGGTGAGTGTCGTTGTCACTTGCACTTGCTGCGCCAGCTCTCACAATGAAACCCCTAAGCAATGTGAACACGATCGCAAAACCGCTAAAGCTAAATGCTGCAGTTGTTGTAAATGTAGAAAGGCAAGAAAACAAAAAGATGAGAAGGAGGAAAAAGAGTCAGTCGTAATCGACTGAACGTTTGAAGTCAATCTATTATGATGTAAAACATCCGGCAGGATTTGCATCGATCAAGAAATTATCAAAAGCGAGTGGTCTTCCACAATCACAAGTGAAACGATGGTTAAAGGGTCAGGCTACCTATACACTCCACAAACAAGCGAAAAAGAAGTACCGCACCCGCCATTATATTGTTCATGACATCGATGAACAGTGGCAAGCAGATTTGTGTGATGTCGCCTCCATTTCAAAACATAACTCGGGCAATAATTTTATTTTAACCGTCATTGATATTTTCTCGCGTTATGCGTGGGCTCAACCTTTAAAAACTAAAGAAGGGAAAGGAGTAGCAAAAGCATTCCAAACAATTTTTCGAGAAGGTCGCATTCCAAAAAGAATTCAGAGTGATCAAGGAAAAGAGTTTGAAAATCAGCATGTGAGAAGATTATTTGAGAGGCATGACATTAAGTTGTTTAGTGTAAAGAGTGCCTATAAAGCTGCACTCGTTGAACGTTTTAATCGCACATTAAAAAATCGCTTGTGGCGACATTTTACTGCGAACTTCACACGAAATTGGACTGAGGTTCTACAAGATACACTCCATGCCTACAATCACTCTATCCATCGTTCTATTGGACTCAGACCAGTAGATGTAAATGCTGACAATGTAGATAAAGTGCGCGAATCATTCCAACGTAAACGCACTCATGTGAAAAGTGATGTGAAAATTGGTGATAAAGTTCGTATCTCCAGAGTGAAAAGTGTTTTTGCTAAAGGGTACCTTCCGAATTGGACAGAGGAGGTATTTACAGTATCAAGGATTGATCAAAAAGACTCTCCCACCACCTACAAGTTGAAAGATTACGATAATGAAGAAATTGAGGGTAGCTTTTACCGCGATGAGATTGAGGTAGCCACTGAAAGTGAAACATATTTGGTAGAGAAAATCATTCGATGTAAGAAACGACAAGGTGAAGAATGCTGTCTTGTTAAATGGACTGGTTATCCTTCAAGTATGAACTCTTTGGATGCGTCGTGCCGACATCTTTCATCTAAGTGATCGACAGTGATTCATGCAAAGTTGTAACTAACAATGTTTAGGGTTTGAGCTATGAATCCAACTGCCTCATTTTAGTCACGACCCTCCTATGTAAGTGGTGGAGGACAAATTTACAGCGGCGCTCGCCGCCAACGTGGAGGTAGCATACTTGGTGCACTGAAATCTGTTGTAGCACCTCTCATATCCAATGTCGGTAGATCTTTAAAACGAAATGTTTTAAGTAATGCCGTTGGCTTTGCTGGTGATGTTGCTAGTGATCTTTCCAGAGGTAGAAGTTTTAAGAGCAGTTTGTTGAATCGTGGGAAGGAACGCGGTTTAAAAACATTGAAGCAGACCTTTGCTGGTGTTACTCAAGGAAAGAAATCGCCTAAACGAATGAATAAAGGAAGGAGGAAACATCGCGGAGCTGGTAAGGTGCGATCTTCAGTCAAAAGGCATTCACGCAAACGTCGCAGAGGTTCTAATCATTCATCAGGCGCTAAACGACGACGCTGCTATAACTTCTAATCATGGAGTGTAAAACTTCCAGGTTTTTGTTTGTTTGATCAACAAGCCATACAGACAGATATTCTTAGTTCAAGTATTGTAGATTATCATCCTCGAACAGCTGAGAATGCTGGCCCCATTGAATTTGTTATTCCTGGTGGTAGTGATGACTACATAGATTTGAGTTATGCGATGGTTGATTTGAGGTTTAGAATTCAGCAAGCAGATGGAACTGCTATTGACGATACACATAAAGTTGGACTGAACAATTTACCATTGACTACATTACTTCGCGATGTTTCTCTAACGATTGGAGAGCAGCAGGTGGAAGGTGGTCAAAGCGATTATCCCTATAAATCATATTTCAATCATGTATCACAGTTTCATCCAGCAGCACAAAAAAGTCATATGGAAGCCATGGGATGGTACAGAGATGAAGCAGGAAAATTTGATGCTGAAACAAACAGTGGCTTTGTAAAGCGATCTGCTATGATTAAAGATAGTAAAGTATGTCAGCTATATGGTCCGCTGAATTTAGACTTCTTTAGACAGTCAAAGTTTTTACTCTGTAATACCAGCATGCGACTCAAGCTGACATTGAATAAGCCTGAATTTGCGCTGAATGCATTTGCTAAAGTTGACAATTTTAGAATTCATGTGGAAGATATTGCACTTTACATTCGTCGAGTAGTACCGAATCCAAGTGTCATTAGGGGATATGCTGAAGGTCTTAACCGCCAAAATGCCATTTACCCCGTTCAGCATACAAAGCTTCTCACCTTTACAATTCCGAAAGATCAAAAGAGTTTCATGAAAGATGGCCTCTTTCCATCGGAAGCACCGAAGCTCCTCATGGTGGCAATGGTTGAAAATGATGCATTTAATGGTAATATAAAGAAGAATCCTTTCAATTTTAAACACAATCAGTTAAGTGAAATTGCTTTACGTGTAAATGGTGTGAGTCATCCTGGTCCACCATACAAACCAGATTTTGCTTCGGATCAATTTATGCGCAGTTATGTTGATTTTATGGATGTCTTTGGCTTTTACAATACGGATGACACCAACGGACTGACTATGAAAGAGTTTAAGAGTGGATATACTATTTATGCATTTGATTTGACTGCTGACAGCGATATTAGTGCCCCCTATCGTCAAGCGAACGTGCCTCATAATATTCGTTTGGATTTGACGTTCAAAAGAACACTACCTGAGACGATCAATGTATTAATTTATGCAGTCTTCGATTCAAATATTGAAATTACAAAGTATCGTGACGTGATTCTTCAGTATAATCGTTAATGAGTTGGTTGACTGCTGACGATATTAAAACTAAAGTACAGCGTAATGCAGACGAAGCGACGTTGAAAGCTTTCGATAATGTCTATTCGCTCGATACCTTACCACCTGCAGTAAATCACTATCCCATCTTTATTGTGCTAAACACTCATTCGCAGAATTTAGGCGGTGAGCATTGGAAAGCGATCTTTATTGGAGAAGACCGACGTGGTGAACTATTTGACTCTCTTGCTCAACCTCCAAATATACCAACACAGCAGTGGTTGAGAAAACATACGCGTCAATATCACCGAAATGAACGCATACTACAACATCCACTTTCATCAACGTGTGGTGCTTTTGTACTGTACTTCATCTTAAAACGTTTACATGTATCTCGATTTGTATCTGTTATTCAAAACTTTTCATGTAATCCATCCTCTAATGAAAAAATGATTTGTAAGTTCTATCATGATTTGAAATAAAAACATCATGTTGGAAAAATTGTTTTTTATTTTACAATCCGCTGGGTGCGTACATACTCGATGAGATAGTCTAGGATCACATTTGCTTGTACATGAGATTTTAGTCCAGTAATGATCACTTTACTATTATGAAAGATTGCAACATGCACAGGTAACCAACAACTAATGAGAGCTGCAGGAAAAAGTTCGGGTTCATAACACAAATTGTAACTGCTGGTACGAATCTTCAAAAATGATACACTTTCACTCAATTGAGTAGAGATCACCATATTGTCCACAGTCAGATTCGACATCACACACCTCTCCCTCTTCCATATCCGACGTAGTAGTCTCTGTAGCTCTAAGCGCATTGACTGCGCTGATGAATGAGAAAGGGCGCCGATAATCTGTACAGTCCCATTTGGGAAGAGTTGAAGATTCCGTGAATTGTTCATCTTCACCACTAACATTTGAGGACGGCCCGGGTAATAGTTGCTGTTTGGAAGGTGTTGGTGTAATGTTGTGAGATCGATTTTGGTGTAGAGTCTGAAGCGACGGAGAATGTTGACGATGGTGTAGCGATGGCGCTTCATGATGAAAAAATGAGTAAATTGAGCGATGTACCTTCCTTTTATACTTTTCCCAACTACCTTCATGAAATGTGAAGTTAGTATGGAGTTGGGAATGATAGAGTTGAGTTCGCCGTTTGTTGACGCGCAGCCAGATGCGATTTCCAATACGTGAATGTCTTTTCATATAGAAGTATTTCAAATCCTTCATGATATGATGTAGAGATTGAAAATGACGATAAGATAAAGCAAACTCTCTTCTCACATTTCCAGTTGAATCTTTGAAATAGACGTTTCGATCATGATCCGTTTCAATACGTTGTAGAGAATATAATTTCCAACTCATGGTGCGTGGTAGTCATATCTGATTAAGATTTGCATAGTAGGGCGATGAACTCACGACGAATAAATGTCATGATGGAGCGATGTATGTATCTTCTATACTTCTCCCAATTGTATTTGCGAAATGAGAAACAGTTTGCGGAATGAGAATGGCTGGCAGATTTGAATTTCATTTCTGTAATGTTGAAGCCAAACTTGATCACCCAAGGAGATGAATCTTAATGTTTCAAAATATTCCAAATCCCTCATGATATCATTGAGGTTGACAAATTGTCGCCATGTTAATGTAATACCTCTTGATGTATGACCATGAGAATTTTTGAAATGTACGTTTCCATCACGATCAACTCTGATATATTGTAGAGAGTCCAAAATCCAAGTCTTCATGATGTTATGCAAAGCCGCAGATCAGCAATATAAAAATGTCGTTTTATCATATTTTGCTTAGCAATGCGGCTACAAAGAGATTTACTAGTAATCGAGCCGCACTTTGGATCAACTCTGATATATTGTAGAGAGTCCAAAATCCAAGTCTTCATGATGTTATGCAAAGTTGCAGATTAGCAATATAAAAATGTCGTTTTATCATATTTTGCTTAGCAATGCGGCTACAAAGAGATTTACTAGTAATCGAGCCGCACTCTTTTCTACTCCCATTGATCATGCACAACAGCTAAATGGAAAGTGGGAAGTGGGTGTCACTCAACTTGTTCATAGCAACTGTGTCTATACTTTTGATCATGAGGTGATGACTATTAATATGAGACGCACAGCTGCTTACCAATGTGAAAAGGGCTGCCGAGTATACATTCCACAGTGGCCAAAGAAAGATCTCTTATCATGTAAAAAGTTTATATATGATTTCTTGAATAAAGCGTGTAAACATATTGCCCAATTTACTCCGCACAATGATGATCATAATTATGTACATCATGTAGTTGAGAAAGATTGGATTGTTGGTTTAAGTCCAAGTTTAAGAAATGATTTAGGTTACCTCGCTAGCGCCTTAACAAGCTATGATAATTATAACGTTAATTACCACCCAAGTGGTCATAAACAGTTAATATATCGAGAGGAAGCTTATTATGTAGATCTTATTCCAAGAAATGAGAAGACGTTGGTGAAGAAGATTGTGATTAAGCCAAGAAAGACAAACATGACTCCTGAAACATTATTGAAGAAATTTAATTATCTCCTTTGAGTTGATGGTAAACAAGTGGCAACATTGACTTATATCAAATCATCTAATCATATTGCAATAAGTAAATTAAATGATGATGATCTAGTATTAATTTGTTCAAAAGATTTTCATCAGTTCTTACGACATCGTTCTGCAGCTGTTCATGGAAAATTTGATATGCAACATTTACCATGTGAAAGGTCAAATCAATTTGATACAGAATGGACCGTATCTTTATACAGAAAGTGTGTAGAGCCTTTCGGTGGTATCTTACATGAAACAAGAGTGTTGATGCCTCGCATTATTACTTCAGTTAAATTGGTTGTAGATTATTTAAATGAAGTGATTAATGAGCAACAAATTTCATTTTCTGAAAAAGAAGGTGTTTTGTCTCTCACTATAAGTGGAAAAGGTATTGAACTAATTATGGATAAAACTCTAATGGACATTTTGGGTTTTGATCAAAATATCTTTAAAAGTGGTACTGTAACCAAAGCTAGCGCAGACATGTCACTATCGCGTCGTATTAACTATTTTCAGATATATTCCAATATTGGTGAAGATGTACGTGTGGGAGATGTTGAAGCTCCATTGCTAGCAATGATACCATACCAGCCAAAAAGCTGCAGTATTTTATCTGAGCATACTTTCAAGAAAGTGCATTATACAAAGCTGAAATCAAACTACATCCCACAAATTGATATTGCAATTTATGACGATGCTGGTGCGTTGATTCCTTTTCATAAAGATGCTGTGACAAGTATCACACTCCATTTCCGAATGAAGAGTTAATGCAAAAGTATGCTAATATATTTTTCCAATGTGAATAATATGGAAAGTGAAAATAAGGACTCGTTTCTAATCTACTTGCCCAGTAATGCTTCTATGAATAAATTTCACAAAAATAAACCATCAGACTATCGAGTAGAATTAAATCGCCCACTACATTTAGAAGGTGAATGGGAGGTTGGCGTTTCTAGTATTTGCTATGATAGCAATATTCAGAATGTGAATGATTTGGAAGAAATGATATTGACTCCTCGCACCCATGATGGAATAACGAAGAATAATGCATTCCAGTTCCCATACAATTTAACGTCAGATGGAAAGTGGAACTATGAATGGATTCAGATAAAATCAGATTATTATGGTCCATTTGGGAATGAGAAAATTATTAAGGCATTCAACAGTGGTAATACTTCCATCATGAAGAATAAGGATCAGAAAGTTTATGAGTTTACTATCTATCATTGGAGTGGGAGACAGTTCCTTCGCTTTCATTCTTTTACTAAAGGTATTACACTGAGGTTGGATAATGAATTCTATCCACATCTCGGTTTTGGTCATGGACTACATCTAACGTCAATTGCTACTGCAAATGTTAAAAAAGTTTATTCAAATCGAATCAACAAATTTCACTATAAATTTAAAATATTTGATGAAGATGTTGTAGAATGCGAAGAACGCATCATTTTGAAAAAGCGTGGTGTTCAACCTTTATCACTTATTGAGTTAGTAAAACGATGGAATGAGACTGTGGGTAAGAAGTATGGAGAGAAAATTATGGCGGACAAAAATAAATTGGTTATTCAGAAATATAATGACAAACTTACAGTTTATTTCTCTCTAACCTTGCGTCATTTTGTAAGACATACAACCCGTATTATTGGAAGCGGTCTGGTGTATGCTTCTCATGAATATCACACTAAAGCTGATTCAGTTAATGATGAATGGTGGGTGGACATCTATGGTGATCGCATCGAGAAAATTTACCAGTCTTATCAAGAATCTAAAGTTGCTATCAATATAATGCCGCGTCTATATCATACAGTTGAAAGCTTCATTCATGTAGTAAATCCTTATATACAACAGAAGTTGAAGCATGTGATGAAAAGTAAATATGATGTAAAGACACACCACATTTCGTTTTCAATTGAAAATCAACGCGTTGTTCTGAAACTGGGTGATGACATTCAATGTCAATTGAGTAAAAATTTGAAAAAACTCTTTGGTTTTTCAATGCTACAAACAGTGTTTACTGCTGCGCATGCGATTGGTATAGAAACACCAATGACACTTGATAAACATGAACAGCACCTTTACATTCAAAGTGATTTGATTCTACCTATTTCTGTTGGTGAGAAAAAAGAATACATTTTACATGATTTCATTCATGATAAAGACGCTTCATATGGAATAGTCGAGAAGATGTTTGAATCTATTTTCTATCATCCCGTCGTCAAACAAACTATACCCTCTATTGCTATCAAAATTACCAATGGTTTACAAGAGTGCATCCATGTGAAAGATACTAAATCCCTCGTAACTTTAGTGTTTCGGAAACAAAGTGAAGTCATTGTGATATGTTTATTGAAATAGAGATATGTATATGAAAAAGTCTTTTCACAGATATAGGGGGAATGAGCTAACTGTAGGCATATATTCACAAGGAAGAAACGATCTCATGCGATACATAAAACAACCATGTATATCTACAAAAGCAACATCAAAATACTGAGTTAAAGTTGATTATGTCAATACATCTCCTGAATGTGGTAGCGTGAGTTTTATTCTTTTGGGTGGAGGTATGTTTGTGTCAGGATTTCCATGTGGAAGAGATATGTTATGTCCTATCCAACACCTCTTATCCTCCCATGCTAAAAGCGCTCGTTTCTTGAACGTGTGCGTTTTCACAGTATGAACTTGAGATTTTAAGATTGTCATTTTGACAAACGTTATAGTTTTATTTTTATAGGCCTTCTTATAGGACCGATGTTTCATTTTGTGAACAATGGATTTTGATATACCTTTAGCACGCTTAATACTATCTGCACATTCTTTTAATTTCATGGAATACATTTTAGGACGGAGGAGAATCATTTCATCTATTTCCTTTCCTGCTGTTTCATCCTTAAAACAACCAAGTTTGGCTTTATTCTGTATGGAATAGAGTGGATGAGTGGGATTGTAGTTAGATGTGTCGAAATATTTTCTAATGACTTGCCTACTTCATTAAAATTTAAATCTTTTTGAGTGGTAATTCCTAAAAAGAAACTATCTGTATCACCACCCAGCAAGCGAACCTCTTTTACGAGACGGCATGGTTTTAATATTTTGTAGAAGAGTTGATACATTTCAAGCTTGGAATAATCTAAAACGGCTTGCCCAATATAGATGGGTTTGCACAACTCAACTTCTGATTTAATCATTTTAACACCTACAAGATCCTCATCGATGATGTCTCTATCAATGAAAAGAGGTGATGAGGTCAATTTGTGATATTTTTGTTCATCAACGACTAGTTTGTAGTTCATACGTTTTCTAACATCCTCCATGGTCTTTCCGAAAAGACTGTTATTCTTATATTTATAAAAATCCTTTTCAAAATTATTTTGGGCGAGTGCACGTTTTTGACTGTTACTATCTATGTAGGGTTTGAGGAAGGCTTTCTGTCTAAATTTGATAATGCGGTGAACTGACTTTAGAAGCATGCCCATTTCTTAATAGAATTTCAATATGCAGAAGTGTACGAGATAATTTTTCTTATCATATTGGGTGAGTAAAAGTTTGCGGCATGGTTTGTACCTTGGCTGTCCACACTCTGTTAAGTTATTATGAAATTGTGACATGAATGGTGAAAACATATCTTCAGTCACTTCACCAAATTCAGGTGCGAGTGGGAAATCAGCAGTTTTATTTTTAATGCTGTTTGGATAAATCAAATCCACTTCAAAATAATATCCCCAATCACCTTCATCTGGAATCTTCAGTATGTTTGAAGGGTTGGAGTAATACTCAAGCTCATCTTGATTTAACCAACTAAACTCGGAATGAGGTAGTGGTTTAGACAGTGAACTGCCATATAAATTATTTTGGTCATAGTACTTTAGGTGGATATGATCATTACCTACTGTTTCAGATTTTATATGATGTTTATTTACAAATGTGAGACCACCGCGTATTCCGCGCTCAAATATATTATACATCTCCGGGTCTTGTAAGAGATGAATGGTCTCACCAGTCATTTTAAAGGCTGATTTAAAGGACATGGCTGGTAGACTGACAAAGTGGACAGGATCTAATTTGTCTTCTTCTAATGCCACTCGTCGAAACTCCTGAAATACATCAGCCAGCAAAATGACATCTAATTCTAAGTAAGCGATCATATAATCGCCAAACGTTTTGCAATCAAATTTTAACCATGCCTCTTGAGCATGTTCATAATCTTCCACTGGACAATCTTGACACCTCAAATCGTTTTGGAATTTGTCAATGGAAGGAAGGGTTGTTTCATTTAGTTTAGACATTGAGCTAAAATACGCATAAGGAAAGACTACTCCTTTGCGAGTGATTATTTCATCCGTTAAGTTTGGATAGTGTTTCTTCAAAGTTTGACTATGGGGAAGAAACTTGAGATTTCGAACGAGAGAAGCTAGTGACGCTGACATGAATTGGAATGAATCTAAAAATTTTATTTCGAAGAAGACTGTCTTATTTTCTTTAGTTTATCTACTGGTACTTTTGCTGTCATTGCCATGAATTTTTCTCTCGTTTGCGCTATTACATTAAACTGCCACGATTTCATCTGGCTCAACCCTCCTTTTATGAGCATATGACTGTCATGGCCCTGAAAGTTATGAAAAATGACGGGTAGTCACGACGTCTCAACCTATGTGAAAAGTTACATTTGGAGCAGAGTGCGTTTCTAAATTTACCAGTGATGTGATCATGATCACGCACTTTCTTAATTTTATCGTCATCAAACGTTTTATGACATTTAGGGCACGATGTGCAACTTTCAAATTTTTGTTTGTCTTCATCTGACATATGTAGTGACTTACGCTGCAATTGGGAATCATATGATTGTTGAAATTTAGCAGCTTTATCAAGAAATTCTAGAAATTTTGAAATGCAATCTTCACCTTGCCAAGTATGCATTTTGTTTTGTCTATTCCTAAAGTGGTCATGCCATACTTCATAGCAGGATATGGCTGCTGGCTTGTGGATGATATCATCAATGTAGCATTCTATGTCTGCGTAAATGACACGCAGGGGACTTAATTCGTCACCATTATCCCTATGTGAAAATATTTTATCTTTGGGCATGCGTTCAATTTGTAATTTACCTCGCTTGCACCATTCATAGTGAGTTTCAAATTTATCTTTACTCCAAAAGGAGCGGATGCAGCGGTCGCATACAAAATGTTCACCTCTTTTAGAGTGCCCCAAGTGAGTGTACAAGCGAGAGATTTTGGGAATACCACAGTAGTGCCATTCCTCGCTATCATCTTGTTTTACTAATAAGAGGTTGACTACACGCTCATAACAAGTTGAACGTGAATTATAGCGGGCACCCTTCAACCCCTTCTCCCACACGTGAACGACAATTTTAATCTTATTATGTTTTTCGAACGTTTCTACATCTTTGATTTTCATGTCGTTACTATCACAACCTTCAAAGTCTAGTTCATCCTCCCACTGTCTATAGCTATAGGTATGATTTCGATTCGCGTTGATATCATTATAGTGAAGGATGGATAGGACTGCATATTTGAAACACTGTGATTTACAATCGACATTGATGACAGCTTTCTTATTATACAACGTTTTTGGTAGTTTAAATGTGCCTCGAGCTGCATGACTTTCTAATAGGAAAATTTGGATATGGCTGAGTCCACACCATCAAAAATGAGAGCGCTGTCGCGCTGATTGAATTTATCTACATTTTATTTTAAACATTGAATGTGAAAATTTAGCCAAGACTCGCAGTCTACAACTTCGGTTGCGGAAGAGGAAGGAACATGAAACTGTATTCTCTCCGTCACTTGACCCGTTTGAAAATCTATCTTAATATATTTTAGTTTAAGGTAGATGAGCGCCTTCATTCTAAAATTGTCTAAATTGTTGAAAAGCGCTTCGATAATGTTAGAATTTTGAAGGAGCCACTCAGGAAAATCTACTATTTGAGTATTGGACTCCATGCAGTAGTCGCGTACTAAATTATTATGTGAAACATTAATGAGGGAGAGGGTAGAGGTACCGTTGGTGTAGTGATCATTTGCATGCGTGTGTTGAAGTCTGTGCGAAGATCGCTGAAAGTGACTATCAAAAGAAAGAGGGCACAAATCGCAAAGAAAGGAGATGTCATCGTCAGAATCAACTTCACCTCCGGAGATTGACGCCGCTTTGCGTTGACACACACGTTGTCTGATGTGTCGAAGGAGACTGTGCTTCCTTGCAAACATATTTCCGCAGTCGGCACATTCCCACTCGTTGCCTTGTCGCGAGAGTCCTGAGCTGGAACTCACATCACCTGAAAGAGAAATCATTCTATAATCTCTGTTCAAGTCTCAGTGTATTGTTACAACCTACTTTGACTCAACAACTCTAAACTTTCCTCGAGAAGGGAGGGCGTTGGTGATGAAGTTGATGCCTGAAATTGAGGAAGATGCTATTAGCCACACGTTTGAGGGAGATGAGTGAAGAAATTTTCAACTTACCATTTCAACGAAATCAAGTTTAAGGTTGATACTTCAACAAGATAGAGACTTAACTCAAATTTGGAATTCACGAGAGAGCAGTTCACTTGTACGCCTCAAATATAGAATTCGCCAGAGAACACTTCACTTATATGTCACAAAGACAGAGTGAAATGACACGAATGTCACTTTACATATATACTTTCATATTCATCATTCATTGGCTGTTCATTCTGATTGGTTGCTTGTTGATACTTAAGAATTAGAAAACATTTCAAAGTTATTATTCACAGTCAACATGACAAGCCCTCCGACAACACCAAACACAAAATTCTCTTCTCCATGCTCAACACCAAAGGCGCTCGTTGCACCAAACGCTCCAACGAAGGGGAAGGTAGAGAAGGTGTACCGACTGGGCAATATCAGAAAGTTATCATTACCAGCGGATGAGGAAGAGGAGAGTGTATGTGAGAAGGAGTGTCCCGACATAACAGGCGTGAGGTGGAAGTATCTCCAGTACGATACTGACGATGTGATGGAGATCACCAGCACGAAATTCCTCCACCAATTATGGGAGTGGTACACCCCTAACTCCCAGCCGTGAACTATGGCGGAGTGGGAGTATATCGACAAAGTGAGGCTCGCAGTGGACGAACGATTAAAGTAAGTGAACTGTTTTTGTTATCTATGTGAAGCCAGACTCTGGGACGATATTGACGATGAAGACCTTTTGAAATACATGCCATAATAAATTTTTATTTCGTATTATCTTTGTTTTCATACTGACTTAATTGAATGGGGCTTCAGTGGATGATTTAACCATGTATACTTTTTCATTTGGAAATAGTAGCACGCTTAGTCTAACTTGTAAATCTTATAACATTTCATATGGGCGATGATGGTAGTTGAAATAGTGTTAAATAAAATTAAGATAGCTTACACTTCTGATACAGGGATAGCAATCGACTGCGATCCATGTGTAAAGAGCTTGTTAGACTACGGATGGGCTTAAGTGGATGATTTAACCATGTATACTTTTTCATTTGGAAATAGTAGCACGCTTAGTCTAACTTGTAAATCTTAAAACATTTCATATGGGCGATGATGATAGATGAAATAGTGTCAAATAAAATTAAGATAGCTTACACTTCTGATACAGGGATAGAAATCGACTGCGATCCATGTGTAAAGAGCTTGTTAGACTACGGAAGAGAGAAGTGTGTTATGTTGCGTGTGGCGCGTGAGTGTCCTCCCATTTCATTCCATTCATCAATTCGTCTCATTGATAGAGACAGGTAGAACTCATGGTTCTCATAACGTATGCAATGGATAGTTTATAAGGCAACCTTTGACAGCTGGCTAAATGTCGCCCTGGCGCGAATGCATACTACGTTGAGACAGAGGCAATCACTTGCAAACATGACGCAGAGAGGTTAAACAAGATTGAC
Source organism: Prostheceraeus crozeri (assembly GCA_907163375.1). NCBI lineage: Eukaryota > Metazoa > Platyhelminthes > Polycladida > Euryleptidae > Prostheceraeus > Prostheceraeus crozeri. The sequence continues at coordinate 227,910 of CAJQUW010007813.1, forward strand.
CATTGCCGAATGTCCCTTGCGGTATACATAGCTACGGGTTTCACCGCCGCCCTTTACAGGAACGCCCGTCGAAAGGAAGTATTACACCGAACTTCATTTGCAACGTTCAAGTTGACTGATAGCAGATTCAACTTAATGATAGTATTCGCCAGTCCGAAGACTGCCCAGGGCAAACCGCGAGGAGGTTCTATCATGTCTTGCCCCATGGTGGCCTTAAGAGAGCCGATGGTTCGTTCTCGGTGTGAATTAAGTTGACTATTGGCTGGAATAGTCAATGGGCATGACAGTTAGGTTGTCATAAACCCTGTGCCGCCTAAGCCGTGCTGGTGCATCTGGCACCTTTCGGATGCGAGTGGTATTCGGAGTCCATACCTCATCCGTCCAAACGATCTTCTTGATCTTCCCCTTCTTCTCATCCTCTTCATCCCACTCGTCGAGGATGATGAACTCGGGAATGGCGTTGTCTTCATCGATGAAGACGGGAATGGTGCTATTAGATGTTGCTTCCATCGTGACTTGAAATTGAATGAGAAGCGCTACAATCTTCTGGCTTATATAGGGTTTTCAACAATGAATTGCTCAACAGCGAATCAGAATGCTTCAGGGATAGCAATCGACTGCATAACGTTCAAGTTGACTGATAGCAGATTCAACTTAATGATAGTATTCGCCAGTCTGAAGACTGCCCAGGGCAAACCGCGAGGAGGTTCTATCAAATCTTGCCCCATGGTGGCCCTTAAGAGAGCCGGTGGTTCGTTCTCGGGAGTAACGTCATCTTACAGCCTACCAATTCTGATGAGAGAGTCTTTGACTGTCTCTTTGGTAGCACTGTCGACTTCCACGCTAATTTGCACGTGACTAAAAAGTGGAATGTAGCGCCATTCCGTTGGATTGACAGCAGTTGCTGTCATCGGATTGCCAATCCGAGCAAGATTATTAAAAACTCTGTCTTGCTCCTCTAGCCTGACAAACTCCTCAAATAAATTTCGCGGCCTTAACTGCAGTCCGCGAGAAGAGCTGACTTGACTGTTCGGCGTCTGCATGATTGAAATGAAATGAAATGAGAGGCAGTGGTTTATATACCCCTCTAACGCGACGCAACGTTAAAGTTGACTGATAGCAGATTTAACTTAATGATAGTATTCGCCAGTCCGAAGACTGCCCAGGGCAAACCGCGTGGAGGTTTTATCATGTCTTGCCCCTAGGTGGCCCTTAAGAGAGCCGATGGTTCGTTCTCGGGAGTGTCGTGATGGGGTGGTGAAGGCGGGCAAAGATTTGCAATGAAAAAGATATGTATTAGAATAGGATATACTATCTTATTTACTTTTCACTTACCAAGTTAGCCATCCTTAGGTAGTCTCGCGCGCTTTCTAACAGAGAATTTGTGCAAATGGCCGCGCATTCTCAGGGTGGCATGCAGACATTTCTTGGTCGGATGGCCGTTGTAGCATATGATGGAGTCATCTAAATTCTGGTTTACAAGAACTTGACCGTCCAAATGATTATCCCGAATAGGGATGTGAAACTCAAACAACCTATCCTCATTCACACGATTCCACTCATCCCTCATGCGCTCCAACTTCTAAAACGCTTGCCTCTCATCACCCCGCCGAGCCACAGTCCTCTCCAACTCAACATTCCTCGCTCTCAACACACTCATCTCCTTCATCATCTCCTCAAACTTCGCTTCTGCATCTCTCATTCTTCTCTCCGCAGCACTCGTCCTCTTCTCACAGTCATCATTCTTCTCTTCCAACTCTCGCGTCTTATTCTTCAAATCAGTCACACTACGCCACATTCGAATATTCTCATCCGCTACCTCCTTCGACTTCAGTTCCTTCTTTTTCAACTCATCCAACTCCTTCACGACTTCATCCTTCACCTTCTTCAAACTCTCATACTTATTTACCAACAAATCGTGCGCCATCTGCTGCGATACATGCTTCTTCTCTTCATCCTTCAACCACCTCGCCGACTGCTTACGAATCCCACCACTCTTCACTTTTGGGGAAGATGAGCTCTGCGGGGGGTCGGTGATGACAATGTTTGATACCTCCGACGACGACGAAGAGCTCAACTTCCTCACACGCTCCCTATCTAAATCTACATCATCCTCATCATCACTCTAAAGCACTCTCTTTCGCCCAATCTCAGCCTCCAACGACGCAACTGCTCTCGCCAACTCATCATTCTCAACAACATTCTCCACCTTGCCGTCTCGCTCTATCGCCAACATTCGCTCCCTCTCTTCAACAATCAACTGCGTGAATCGCAAGTCATTCACCAAACCTCCACTACAGTCAGCATGCACTCTGTAAAAACGCGCCTCATCCTCATCACCTTTCAACACTCTACACTTTACACACGCAACCCTATTCAGGATAATCATGTGGTCGGTGCCCGCCTTCTTGACATGCGCCTTGGCGTCCGCACTGCGATTTACTCGACCGCACACACACATTTTGATGTGAAATTTACGATTCTTATCGTTTGCCATGCCTGAGATTTTATCGTTAACTGTAAGATAATGAAATTTGTATAAGTTTGGAATCATGTAGTACAGTCATATTCCTAAAGCATTACACTTAGTGAGGAATGATAGATTTGAGTGTAGTGAGTGGCACTCGATCCCGTCGACATCCCGAAGGCCTTGTACTGATCACTAGGGAAGTGAGAGATCTTCCCCGATACCTTCTATTTACAGCTGAAGGCATCATTGTCACTGCCCCGAAGTGGTCACAGCAACGCCGAGTCAAAGGTAGTGATCAGTAGCTGGGATCTAACCCCTCAAAGCTGCCTTAGACTTAGTTAAATTTCAAATCTAATAGCAGATTTGAACTCAGCATACTTGAAAACCTTAGTTTACATGTTAAAACTTTGAAAAACTGAGAATTAAGAATTTTTAAAAAATTCCACATTTTACTACTCATACTACTTTTAAAAAAATTTATCAGTAGTAAAGATACTATCAAATTCTATCACGCAAACTTTGAAGTAAGAAGATAGCTCGCCTACTTCAAAAGATAGAGTCCTTTGAAACACCCGATATCGGGAGCTCAGAGCGACGACCGTCGCTTACCTCGTCTTTCGATGAAGTGATCAGACTTACGTTGTCGGGGGTTTATATATGCTCGGAAGAAAACTTAAAATGGCTCTATCTCCGAAAGTATTGATCGTAGCGACATGCGGTTTGTTGTAAACGATTCGTCTCATCATTCTATATCATATGACACCTGAACCATTCTCATATAACCACGGGAAGTCGGTCCGTCAGCACATGTCCATGTAACATGCCACAAGTGAAAAAATTCCTAAGTGTGAGAGCTCCAGTGTGGTGAAAATTTTGAAAAATTTAAAACTTCCGAATTTCGACCTGGGACCTTTACCAAAACATTTTTCATCAAATTTCAGTGACCCCCCTCCCCCCCCTCGTTCGGAGAAATTTGATGAAAAATGTTTTGTAACAGCTCTAACTTTTGAACGGCTGGCCCGATTGACTCGCGGCAAAAATGCCGTCGAGCAGTTTTTTCTCCTCTTTCAAACGAGTAGCTGTAGGACAAAATCCGTCCACTAGAAAAAAAGTTAGAAGATTGCTGTCGGGGGGGGGTCAGTGAAATTTGATGAAAAATGTTTTGGTGAAGGTCCCAGGTCGAAATGACACACTTTGGAAAATTTTCAAAATTTTACCCATACAAAGCCACTCTGACACTTAGGATTTTTTCATGTGAGCTACGACAGTCCACCCTCCCAACCTGGCCGGCACACCACGCCAACCTGGACAGCACATCACCGCGCACTACGACGGCCGGCCAGAGGGGGGACGTCAGACTCGAAGCAACACGGCGGCACACCACGACCGACTCGACGGACAGGAGGGGGGGGACGTCAGCGACGGCGGCCATCTTGCGCTATCCAGAAGTGGAGTTTTACTTATTACTATAGTCTCGCACTAAGCGACTTAATACAAATCTATCTAGTCGAATTGATGCTGCATGATTTGAGTGACTTTCATCAGATTGCGTGTGCACTAGCGTGTGGCATGACAGCAAAAATTTTGAACCGAAGCTGTTGCCACATGAAGGGCAGGAAAATCTAGGACTTTGCACAGAATCTGGCTTACCTTGATGACTTGTTGATGGCAGACGTTTTCTTGCGCGAATGTTGCGTTTGATATGTTGCTGCAGATAAGCTGGTTTGCAAAATTCTTTTCCACAGCCATCACACTGGGTTTTCATGTTCTTTGGTCCCTTGCACAACTTGATGTTGCGTATCACATTGCTGCGGAACTTGATTGGTATATTTTTACCACATTTCGGACATTCTTCGGTCCTTGTCACTGTTTCTTGTTCCTCGACGTCATCCTCCCAAATTAGGGGTGGGAGGTTGCTGATGACGTCATCTCCGTCATCATCGGCTCAGAGTCCTGTGTTTGGTGGTGATGTTGGACATTGAGTCCTTTCCTTTCTTAGTGGTGGTGTTTGCTCACCAAGGAGGGTTGATAGCGGGCCTGCTCTGTTTAGCAATTTGCTGTTTAGAAACATTAAACAAATTTTCTGAGAAAAATACGTTGACTGATGATTGCCCATAGGATTTAAGCCAGATAATTGATTACTTAATTGTATAGGTAAACTTGAAGCCAACAGAAAAATTGGAAATCTTCACCAGATGCCTTACTGAATATTATAGCGAAATTATGCTACAATTTACACATAGCGAGCTGCATGCTACATGTAGCCTAATGTTTTTCCGCAATTAGTTGAAAAGATGCATTTATCATTCAAGTTATCAAAGCAGTGTTGCGAAAGATTTCAAGTATACTTTACATTTCTATTGAAATGATGATATCATATATTTTTTGAAAGCGTTGAATAATGGAAGCTACTCTCACTGCTCTTTATTTAGCAATATTGCAATAGATTCAACCGCCACAGACTGAACAGCCAGTATCAGTATAAATCCATTTACCTTCGAGTGTCATTAATTCCGAGACTTGCGATTTTTCGATTGGTGGTAGAAGGGATTTCCTTGCCGATGGAGGCAGCGTTCGTGGCTTGGGTGTTGGGACTTTTCTCATTCGTGGAGCTGGAACGGGGATCACTTCCTTTTCCTTCTTTGATTCCTGCTTGGGCAGAGGTCGGAATTCCTGCTCCCAGATAGCTTTTTCGCTTTCATATTTGAACAAATCTAAAGTATAATGAAAGCGACATCAATACTTCTCTTTAAATGCCTCCTTCCTGTGTTCATTCACTTACATGATCCAAAGCGAGTGTATGCATTCGCTAGTTCATCGCCAACGTTGTCTCCATTCATAATTCTCTCTTTCACTGAAAAATGACAATGATGATAATAATGCTTCCTTCTATATAGGCCTACACTCATACTTCAAAGATGAATACTGAGAGAATTCAGTAGTAAGCAAGTGACAAACACCAGATAGCGCAAGATGGCGGCCGTCCCCCCCTCTGGAACGACAGAGTGTCGTGGTGTGCCGCCCAGGTGGGTCCACGTTCACAAACTGTTCGCTGACTCACCCCCCTCTGGAACGACAGAGTGTCGTGGTGGACTTGGGCGACCGCCAGGATTAGTCTTGAGGCTATAGTGTGTGATGTTTTTCGTGCAATCTGCTGAATGTTGGGTTGTAGACTGGGCTGTTTCGAGTGGAAGGAGTGGTCGGATGAGGAAACGAAGGCCAGATTCGGATTCAGCGTGAAATTCTGCATCGGTATGGTGAATTTGAACGCAATCGGAGAGAAAACATTTTCGCTGACGTCCCCCCCCTCTGGACAGCTCGCTTCGATTTTGGCTTCCAGTGGACGGATTTAGTCGTGCCATAGCTCGTTTGAAAGCTAAGAGTGAGACAAATTCACTGAAAGAATCGGCTTGTTCAAATCTGTCTTCGTTTAGATGTGAGACGCCATTTAAGATTTTGGGACATTGGCGAAAAACGACAGAGTTAGAATTTGGGACGTTTTGGGCTGTAGCTTCAAAACGAAGCATCGGATGGGAAAACAGATGTCAGATTTGGAATCAGCGTGAAATTCTCTATCTGTATGGTGAGTTTCAAGTCAATCGGAGAGTTTGAAGTCAATCGGAGAGAAAAATTTTCAACATTTTTCGAAAAAACGACGGAGTTAGAATTTTTGCGATGGCTGCCTTCTGTGGAGCCAAAACGAAGCATCGGATGGGAAAACGGAGGCCAGATTCGGATTCAGTGTCAAATTCTACATGAAAATGGTGTATTTCCAGCTCAATCGGAGCACTAGAACCGGAGATAGACGGGTTTTCAGTGTTTGGATGATGGGTATTACGTCATCAGCTGATCGCCACACACTATATAAGCTGGGAACCGACAGAGACTTGACATTAATACGAGAGATTGTCAACGGTAAGTCGTCTCTCTGAGCTCCGATGATAGCTTCGGACATTCCAAATTCCGGGTTTCTTTAAGAAACCGACTTAGAAAATTTCATTGCTGATATCAGCTAAGCCGTCAGACTTAGAGGTTAGCCAGGAGATGGCCTTCGTCTCCAGGCCATGAAAGACTCCAAAACTTTAAAGGCTTGTAACTTTGCTTCTACAAGTCCGTTTGGCTTGATTCAAAAAAGGTTCGGTCGGTATTGACCTGCCCTAAGTGATAGACTACTTCTAAAATTTCATAAGTAGTGCTAAAATTTGCTAGTTTTGGCGATTTTCGGGGTTTTCAAACGTTCTGATTTCAATAAAGACCTTTATAAAGTTGTCAGAGGCGAGCTTCGGCTCGAGACTTGCTTCCTGATGTAAATAACTCCACCGGTTTTCATGTCAAAATCGGGGTCCGAATACCAACACAGTGATATGACGCACGCTCTGTCCGCGGGAGGTTGGATTTGAGGGCCGAGGCCTTGGAGTCGGGATAAGATCCCCTCTGAGTAATGCCTGTAACGGATTCATCAGCCTAGCTTGTCTATCCTCAAGTATTGAATGACATATTAGTTGTATTTTTAAAATGATTGTCAATGTTACTTGTCAGTAATTCTATTTTATCTTTCCTTCTACAGAATATGGGAGGCAACTCAAAATTTCTGTTTAAAAAGTGCTCTTGTGGTGAAGTGAAGAGAGGTGGTGAGTTTAAACGCCACTTGAATAAATATAAGAACACGCCTCACATTCATGTTGAGAAAAGTGCTGTTTCCGGCTGTACACATTGCCAGAAGTTTTTAAGAGGCAAGCAGCACGAACAATTTTATGAGAGGCATCAGAACTGTCCAGTTGTGAAGTTCTCAAATTATACAACTTCGGACATAGGCAAAATCATAGCCCCCTATTTTGAATTGGTCGATTTGGATCAAGAACTGCAGAATGCAATTGCAGATATCATAAATCCTCCTGTTCCGACTACAGGAAATGAAGAATTGCAGAATGCAATAATAGCCGATCCTGCTGTTCCAACTACAGGAAATGATCTAAGCAGTGATTCAGACACCTCAGACGAGTCCGACTCTGAGGAGGTTGTAGTGCCAGTTAAAGGAATAGCGAAGCCAATCAGCCAATCTTCCCCGAAAAAATTGAAGGGGATTAAAGCCCAAACTTTAGCCTGAAATAAGGACGATCAGGCTGCCAAAGTTAGCCAGGAGTTTGCGCTCAATAAATTGAAAGATGAGCTGAGTCGCTTTAGAAACGAATGCGAGACTTTGAGAGGTGAAAATTTTAACCTGAAAGCTGAAGTCCAGGAAATCAAGAACCTCAAAACGCAGGTCATAAATTTGGAGGCTTTTCGGGATAGGGCACTGCAAAGTGAAAAGCGAGTTGAAGAGCAGGCAGCAAATATTAAAAATTTAAAATCACAAGAAGGGGTGCTTAAGCTCAAGATTGAGCAACTAAAAATGAAAATGGTTGAGAACGAGCAGCACAAGGAGAGAAGAACAACACTCCACCTACCAATTATCAACAGCAGGATTGTTGATGACATTCTTCTGCAAAGTGAGGATGTCGACAGCACGTTCGAATGCTACGAGGGAGCAATGGCGGAGATGCGCTGTATCCATGTCTCCATCAAGCATGATGGCGACATGAAAGAATTGCGCCACGGGAAGCGAAAACTGCCGGCCAAGTACTTACCTCAGCCACCACCATCGAAGGGGTCACGAACCGGCTAAATTTCTCTTATGCTAAGTTAATATCATCTCTATCACTTGAATATAATTTCATCTATTTTTCCTTCTATTTTCAGATACGACGAGAACGAACCAACGGCTATCTTAAGGGCCACCATGGGGCAAGACATGATAGAACCTCCACGCGGTTTGCCCTGGGCAGTCTTCGGACTGGAGAATACTATCATTAAGTTGAATCTGCTATCAGTCAACTTGAACGTTGCAAATGAAGTTCGGTGTAATACTTCCTTTCGACGGGCGTTCCTGTAAAGGGCGGCGGTGAAACCCGTAGCTATGTATACCGCAAGGGACATTCGGCAATGGTCAATCTTGTTAAACCTCTCTGCGTCATGTTTGCAAGTGATTGCCTCTGTCTCAACGTAGTATGCATTCGCACCAGGGCGACATTTAGCCAACTGTCGAAGGTTGCCTAAAACTTTCCATTGCATACGTTATGAGAACCATGAGTTCTACCTGTCTCTATCAATGAGACGAATTGATGAATGGAATGAAATGGGAGGACACTCACGCGCCACACGCAACATAACACACTTCTCTCTTCCGCAGTCTAACAAGCTCTTTACACATGGATCGCAGTCGATTGCTATCCCTGTATCAGAAGTGTAAGCTATCTTAATTTTATTTAACACTATTTCATCTACCATCATCGCCCATATGAAATGTTATAAGATTTGCAAGTTAGACTAAGCGTGCTACTATTTCCAAATGAAAAAGTATACATGGTTAAATCATCCACTGAAGTCCCATTCAAGTAAGTTAGTATGAAAGCAAAGATAATACGAAATAAACATTTATTATGGCATGTATTTCAAAAGGTCTTCATCGTCAATATCGTCCCAGAGTCTGGCTTCACATAGATAACAAAAACAGTTCACTTGCTTTAATCGTTCTTCCACTGCCAGCTTCACTTTGTCAATATACTCCCACTCCGCCATAGTTCGTGGCTGGGAGTTAGGGGTGTACCACTCCCATAATTGGTGGAGGAATTTCGTGCTGGTGATCTCCATCACATCGTCAGTATCGTACTGGAGATACTTCCACCTCACGCCTGTTATGTCGGGACACTCCTTCTCACATACACTCTCCTCTTCCTCATCCGCCGGTAATGATAGCTTTCTGATATTGCCCAGTCGGTACACCTTCTCTACCTTCCCCTTCGTTGGAGCGTTTGGTGCAACGAGCGCCTTTGGTGTTGAGCATGGAGAAGAGAATTTTGTGTTTGGTGTTGTCGGAGGGCTTGTCATGTTGACTGTGAATAATGACTTTGAAATGTTTTCTAATTCTTAAGTATCAACAAGCAACCAATCAGAATGAACAGCCAATGAATGATGAATATGAAAGTATATATGTAAAGTGACATCCGTATCATTTCACTCTGTCTTTGAGACGTATAAGTGAAGTGTTCTCTAGCGAATTCTGTTATTATTTGAGGTATACAAGTGAACTGCTATCTCGTGAATTCCAAATTTGAGTGAAGTCTCTATCTTGTTGAAGTATCAAGCTTAAACATAATTTCGTTGAAATGGTAAGTTGAAAATTTCTTCACTCATCTCCCTCAAACGTGTGGCTAATGGCATCTTCCTCAATTTCAGGCATCAACTTCATCACCAACGCCCTCCCTTCTCGAGGAAAGTTTAGAATTATTGAGTCAAGGTAGGTTGTAACACTACACTGAGGCTTGAACAGAGATGATAGAATGATTTCTCTTTCAGGTGATGTGAGTTCCACCTCAGAACTGTCGCGACATGGCAACGAGTGGGAATGTGCTGACTGTGGGCACATCTTCACGAGGAAATGGGATCTCACCCGACACATCAAGCGAGGTGTTTGTCGACCTAAGCCGGCATCAATCTCCGAAGGTGGGGATGATTCTGTTAACGTCGTCTCCTTTTCTTGCGACTTGTGCGCTCAGTCTTTCGAGACACGTTTTGAACTATCTTCGCACAGACTTCAACATACACACACGAACGATACCTACACCAACGGTACCTCCTCTATCCGACTCACTGAAGTGTCCATAAATAATTTAGTGAGGAACTACCAGATGGACTCCTCAGAAACCATTGCTAACTTTGAGGAATGGTTTCATCAAAATTCATCATTGATAGAAGCGCTCTTCAACAATTTAGACAATTTTAGGATGAAGGCGCTCATCTATCTTAAAATAAAATATGTATAAATCGACCACCATACTGGACAAATAATAGAGAGGTTGGAGTTTCACATACCCTCCTCTCCTGCAACCGAGGTTGTAGACTATGAGTCTTGGATAAATTTTCACATCCAAGGATTAAAATTAAATATTGATAAATTTAACGAGCGCGATAGCGGTCTCATTTTTGACGGCATTGAGTCCGCCTTATTTAAAATCAGTTTATTAGGAAATCATAGTGGTCGAGGCTCCTTTAAACTTCCAAAAAATTTAAAAAACAAAACAGCAGTCATCAATGTCGATTGCAAATCGCAATGTTTTAAATATGCTGTCCTCTCCATTCTCCACTATAATGACATCAATGCGAATCGAAATCGCACATATAGCTATAGGCAGTGGGAGAATGAATTAAACTTCGATGACTGTAATAGTGACGATATGAAAATTAAAGATATAGAAAAATTTGAAAAATTGAACAACATTAAAATAGTTCTCCATGTTTGGGAAAAAGGATTGAAGGGTGTGCGCTTCAACTCGCGTTCGAGTTGTTATGAACGTACAGTAAACCTGTTATTAGTAAAACAGGATGATAGTGAGGAATGGCACTACTGCGGTATTCCCAAAATCTCTCGCTTATACCACCACTTAGAAAACTCTAGTAGAGAGTTATATTACTGCGACAGATGTATTCGCCACTTTAGGAGGAAAACTAAATTTGAAACTCATTATGAGTGGTGTAAGCGAGGTAAACTGCAAATGGAACGCATGCCCAAAGATAAGGAGTTTTCATACTTAGAGAATGGCGATGAACTAAGTCCTCTTCGAGTCATCTATGCTGACATCGAATGTTATATCGATGATAACATCCAACGACCAGCAGCCATTTCCTGCTATGAAGTATGGCATGATCACTTTAGGGGTAGGCAAAATAAAATGCGCGTCTGGCAAGGTGAGGATTGTATTTACCATTTCCTACAATTCCTCGAACAGGCTGTAAAATTTCAACAAAAACATGATGGTGAACTCTATCGCAGATCATTGCATATGACAGCAGATGATCAAGCTAAGTTTGATAGTTGCAACGTTTGCCTCAAATGTAGGAAAACATTTGATGATGATAAGATTAAGAAAGTGCGCGACCATGATCACATCACTGGTAAATTTAGAAACGCACTCTGTTTAAAATGTAATTTGTCGCTGAGGATGAGGCGGCGTACATTACCCGTCATTTTCCATAATTTCAAGGGCTACGACAGCCATATGATAATAAAAGGAGGTTTAGGTCAAATGAAAGAGTGGAAGTTTGATGTAATAGCTCAAACGAGAGAAAAGTTTATGGCCATGACAGCAAAAGTACCCGTCGATAAAACCAAAGAAAATAAGACGGTCTATTTTAATATAAAATTTTTAGATTCCTACCAATTTATGGCTGCATCACTGGCCTCTCTCGTACAAAATCTAAAGTCTCTTCCACTAACACAAAATCTTAAGAAACAATATCCAAATTTAACTAATGAAGTCATCACACGGAAAGGAGTCTTTCCATATGCATATCTTGATGCGATTAGTAAACTCGGCGAGACTTCTCTTCCACCCATAGATAAATTTAAAAATGATTTGACGGATCAAGATTGTCCAGTAGAGGACTATGAACATGCTCAAGAGGCATGGATAAAATTTGACTGCCATACATTTGGTGAATATATGATTGCCTATCTTAAGTTAGATGTGTTTTTGCTGGCTGACGTTTTCCAAGAGTTTCGACGAGTGGCATTAGAAGAAGATAAATTAGATCCCGTCCACTTTGTCAGTCTACCAGCCATGTCATTTAAGTCTGCTTTTAAAATGACTGGTGAGAGCATTCATCTCTTACAAGATCCAGAGATGTATAATTTATTTGAGCGAGGAATTCGCGGTGGTCTCACATTTGTAAATAAACATAGGTTAAAATCTGAAACAGTAGGTAATGATCATACCCATCTTAAGTATTATGACCATAATAATTTGTATGGTAGTTCATTATCCAAACCGCTACCTCACTCTGAGTTTAGCTGGTTAGATGATAGTGAAATTCAACATTTCTCCAACCCTTCTAACATACTAGCAATTGCAGATGAAGGTGATTGGGGATATTATTTTGAGATAGATCTAATCTATCCAAATAATATTAAACATAAAACCGTAGATTTTCCACTCGCACCCGAATCAGGTGAAGTGAGTAAAGATATGTTTTCCGACTTTATGAAACAATTTCATAAAGATTTAGAATCATGCGGTCAACCCGACTATAAGCCTTGCCGCAAACTTTTGCTCACTCAATATGATAAAGAAAACTATCTAGTCCACTTTAGCATCTTAAAATTTTATTTAGAAATGGGCATGATTTTAAAAAGAGTTCACCGCATTATTAAATTTAGACAGAAAGCCTTCCTCAAACCCTACATAGATAGTAACAGCCAGAAACGTGCACTAGCCCAAAATAATTTTGAAAAAGATTTTTATAAATATAAGAACAACAGTCACAACAGTCTATTTGGTAAGACGATGGAGGATGTTAGAAAGCGCGTAAACTACAAACTAGTTAATGATGATCAAAAGTATCACAAATTGACCTCATCACCTCTATTCATCGATAGAGACATAATCGACGAGGATCTTGTAGGTATTAAAATGATAAAATCTGAAGTTGAGTTGTGCAAACCCATCTATATTGGTCAAGCTGTTCTAGATTACTCCAAGCTTGAAATTTATCAACTCTTCTATAAAATACTAAAACCGTGTCCTCTCGTAAGAGGTTCGTTTGTTGGGTGATGACACAGATAGTTTCTTTTTAGGTATTGCCACTCAAAAAGATTTAAATTTTAATGAAGTAGGAAAATCTTTAGAAAGATATTTTGATACATCAAATTATCCTGCTGATCATCCACTATACTCCATCAAAAATAAGGCCAAACTTGGTTGTTTTAAGGATGAAACAGCAGGGAAGGAGATAGCTGAAATGATTCTCCTCCGCCCTAAAATGTATTCTATGAAATTAAAGGATAGTAATGATAGCATTAAGCGCGCTAAAGGCATATCAAAATCCATTGTGCAAAACATGAGACATAAGAATTTCAAGGGAGCCTATAGAAATAAAAATATAACGTTTGTCAATATGACAATCTTAAAATCTAAGTCGCATGAGATCAAAACTTATACTTTTAAGAAACGGGCGCTTTCAGCATGGGAGGATAAGAGGTGTTGGATAGGACATAACATATCTCTTCCACATGGACATCCTGATACAGGCATACCACCACCCAAAAGAATTAAACCCACACTACCACATTCAGGAGACGTCTTAGCATAATCATCCTTAACTTAGTATTTTGATGTTGATTTCTGTAGATAAACATTGTTGTTTTATGTATCGCATGAGATTGTTTTTTCCTTGTGAATATGTGTCCACATCTGTACATTCCCCATGTGATGACTTTTCCACTGAAAGACATTTTTCCTATCCCTGTATATTTCCACCCTTCACGAAGTAAAAAGACTTTTTGTATATAGCAATGTTTATTGAAGTGCGCTCATTTATATATTTTCAGTGGATGTTGTATAAAGTCTATTGCTTCACATTCATGTACATATTTCAATAAATGTTGTATAAAGACTTCAGTTTGTTTTCCGAAACACTAACGTTATGAGGGATTTAGTATCTTTCACGTGGATGCACTCTTGTAAACCATTGGTAATTTTGATAGCAATAGAGGGTATCATTTGTTTGATGACGGGATGATAGAAAATAGATTCAAACATCTTCTCGACTATTCCATTGAAGCGTCTTTATCATGAATGAAATCACGTAAAATGTATTCTTTTTTCTCACCAACAGAAATAGGTAGAATCAAATCACTTTGAATGTAAAGGTGCTGTTCATGTTTATCAAGTGTCATTGGTGTTTCTATACCAATCGTATGCGCAGCAGTAAACACTGTTTGTAGCATTGAAAAACCAAAGAGTTTCTTCAAATTTTTACTCAATTGACATTGAATGTCATCACCCAGTTTCAGAACAACGCGTTGATTTTCAATTGAAAACGAAATGTGGTGTGTCTTTACATCATATTTACTTTTCATCACATGCTTCAACTTCTGTTGTATATAAGGATTTACTACATGAATGAAGCTTTCAACTGTATGATATAGACGCGGCATTATATTGATAGCAACTTTAGATTCTTCATAAGACTGGTAAATTTTCTTGATGCGATCGCCATAGATGTCCACCCACCATTCATCATTAACTGAATCAGCTTTAGTGTGATATTCATGAGAAGCATACACCACACCGCTTCCAATAATAGGGGTTTTATGTCTTACAAAATGACGCAAGGTTGGAGAGAAATAAACTGTAAGTTTGTCATTATATTTCTGAATAACCAACTTATTTTTGTCCGCCATAATTTTCTCTCCATACGTCTTACCCACAGTCTCATTCCATCGTTTTACTAACTCAATAAGTGATAAAGGTTGAACACCACACTTTTTCAAAATGATGCGTTCTTCACATTCTACAACATCTTCATCAAATATTTTAAATTTATAATGAAATTTGTTGATTCGATTTGAATAAACTTTTTTAACATTTGCAGTAGCAATTGACGTTAGATGTAGTCCATGGCCAAAACCGGGATGCGGATAGAATTCATTATCCAACCTCAGTGTAATACCTTTAGTAAAAGAATGAAAGCGCAGGAACTGTCTCCCACTCCAATGATAGATAGTAAACTCATAAACTTTCTGATTTTTATTCTTCATGATGGAAGTATTACCACTGTTGAATGCCTTAATAATTTTCTCATTCCCAAATGGACCATAATAATCTGATTTTATCTGAATCCATTCATAGTTCCACTTTCCATCTGATGTTAAATTGTATGGGAACTGGAATGCATTATTCATCGTTATTCCATCATGGGTGCGAGGAGTCAATATCATTTCTTCCAAATCATTCACATTCTGAATATTGCTATCATAGCAAATACTAGAAACGCCAACCTCCCATTCACCTTCTAAATGTAGTGGGCGATTTAATTCTACTCGATAGTCTGATGGTTTATTTTTGGGAAATTTATTCATAGAAGCATTACTGGGTAAGTAGATTAGAAACGAGTCCTTATTTTCACTTTCCATATTATTCACATTGGAAAAATATATTAGCATACTTTTGCATTAACTCTTCATTCGGAAATGGAGTGTGATACTTGTCACAGCATCTTTATGAAAAGGAATCAACGCACCAGCATCGTCATAAATTGCAATATCAATTTGTGGGATGTAGTTTGATTTCAGCTTTGTATAATGCACTTTCTTGAAAGTATGCTCAGATAAAATACTGCAGCTTTTTGGCTGGTATGGTATCATTGCTAGCAATGGAGCTTCAACATCTCCCACACGTACATCTTCACCAATATTGGAATATATCTGAAAATAGTTAATACGACGCGATACCGACATGTCTGCGCTAGTTTTGGTTACAGTACCACTATTAAAGATATTTTGGTCAAAACCCAAAATGTCCATTAGAGTTTTATCCATAATTAGTTCAATACCTTTTCCACTTGTAGTGAGAGACAAAGTACCTTCTTTTTCAGAAAATGAAATATGTTGCTCATTAATCACTTCATTTAAATAATCTACAACCAATTTAACTGAAGTAATAATGCGAGGCATCAACACTCTTGTTTCATGTAAGATACCACCTAAAGGCTCTACACACTTTCCGTATAAAGATACGGTCCACTCTGTATCAAATTGATTTGACCTTTCACATGGTAAATGTTGCATATCAGATTTTCCATGAACAGCTGCAGAACGATGTCGTAAGAACTGATGAAAATCTTTAGAACAAACTAATACTAGATCATCATCATTTAATTTACTTATTGCAATATGATTAGATGATTTGATATAAGTCAATGTTGCCACTTGTTTACCATCAACTCGAAGGAGATAATTAAATTTCTTCAATAATGTTTCAGGAGTCATGTTTGTCTTTCTTGGCTTAATCACAATCTTCTTCACCAACGTCTTCTCATTTCTTGGAATAAGATCTACATAATAAGCTTCCTCTCGATATATTAACTGTTTATGACCACTTATGTGGTAATTAACGTTAAAATTATCATAGCTTGTTAAGGCGCTAGCGAGGTAGCCTAAATCATTTCTTAAACTTGGACTTAAACCAACAATCCAATCTTTCTCAACTACATGATGTACATAATTATGATCATCAGTGTGTGGAGTAAATTGGACAATATGTTTACACGCTTTATTCAAGAAATCATATATAAACTTTTTACATGATAAGAGATCTTTCTTTGGCCACTGTGGAATGTATACTCGGCACCCCTTTTCACATTGGTAAGCAGCTGTACGTCTCATATCAATAGTCATCACCTCATGATCAAAAGTATAGACACAGTTGCTATAAACAAGTTGAGTGACACCCACTTCCCAATTTCCATTTAGCTGTTGTGCATGATCAATGGGAGTAGAAAAGAGTGCGGCTCGATTACTAGCAAATCTCTTTGTAGCCGCATTGCTAAGCAAAATATGATAAAATGACATTTTTATATTGCTGATCTGCGGCTTTGCATAACATCATGAAGACTTGGATTTTGGACTCTCTACAATATATCAGAGTTGATCCAAAGTGCGGCTCGATTACTAGCAAATCTCTTTGTAGCCGCATTGCTAAGCAAAATATGATAAAATGACATTTTTATATTGCTGATCTGCGGCTTTGCATAACATCATGAAGACTTGGATTTTGGACTCTCTACAATATATCAGAGTTGATCGTGATGGAAACGTACACTTCAAAAATTCTCATGGTCATACATCAAGAGGTATTACCTTAACATGGCGACAATTTGTCAACCTCAATGATATCATGAGGGATTTGGAATATTTTGAAACATTAAGATTCATCTCCTTGGGTGATCAAGTTTGGCTTCAACATTACAGAAATGAAATTCAAATCTGCCATTCTCATTCCGCAAACTGTTTCTCATTTCGCAAATACAATTGGGAGAAGTATAGAAGATACATACATCGCTCCATCATGACATTTATTCGTCGTGAGTTCATCGCCCTACTATGCAAATCTTAATCAGACATGACTACCACGCACCATGAGTTGGAAATTATATTCCCTACAACGTATTGAAACGGATCATGATCGAAACGTCTATTTCAAAGATTCAACTGGAAATGTGAGAAGAGAGTTTGCTTTATCTTATCGTCATTTTCAATCTCTACATCATATCATGAAGGATTTGAAATACTTCTATATGAAAAGACATTCACGTATTGGAAATCGCATCTGGTTGCGCGTCAACAATCGGCGAATTCAACTCTATCATTCCCAACTTCATACTAACTTCACATTTCATCAAGGTAGTTGGGAAAAGTATAAAAGGAAGGTACATCGCTCAATTTACTCATTCTTTCATCATGAAGCGTCATCGCTACACCATCGTCAACATTCTCCGTCGCTTCAGACTCTACACCAAAATCGATCTCACAACATTACACCAACACCTTCCAAACAGCAAGTATTACCCGGGCCGTCCTCAAATGTTAATGGTGAAGATGAACAATTCACGGAATCTTCAACTCTTCCCAAATGGGACTGTACAGATTCTCGGCGCCCTTATTCATTCATCGGCGCAGTCAATGCGCTTAGAGCTACAAAGACTACTACGTCGGATATGGAAGAGGGAGAGGTGTGTGATGTCGAATCTGACTGTGGACAATATGGTGATCTCTACTCAATTGAGTGACAGTCTATCATTTTTTAAGATTCGTACCAGCAGTTACAATTTGTGTTATGAACCCGAACTTTTTCCTGCAGCTCTCATTAGTTGTTGGTTACCTGTGCATGTTGCAATCTTTCATAATAGTAAAGTGATCATTACTGGACTAAAATCTAATGTACAAGCAAATGTGATCCTAGACTATCTCATTGAGTATGTACGTACCCAGCGGATTGTAAAATAAAAAACAATTTTTCCAACATGATGTTTTTATTTCAAATCATGATAGAACTTACAAATCATTTTTTCATTAGAGGATGGATTACATGAAAAGTTTTGAATAATAGATGCAAATCGAGATACATGTAAACGTTTTAAGATGAAGTACAGTACAAAAGCACCACACGTTGATGAAAGTGGATGTTGTAGTATGCGTTCATTTCGCTGATATTGACGCGTATGTTTTCTCAACCACTGCTGTGTTGGTATATTTGGAGGTTGAGCAAGAGAGTCAAATAGTTCACCACGTCGGTCTTCTCCAATAAAGATCGCTTTCCAATGCTCACCGCCTAAATTCTGCGAATGAGTGTTTAGCACAATAAAGATGGGATAGTGATTTACTGCAGGTGGTAAGGTATCGAGTGAATAGACATTATCGAAAGATTTCAACGTCGCTTCGTCTGCATTACGCTGCACTTTAGTCTTAATATCGTCAGCAGTCAACCAACTCATTAACGATTATACTGAAGAATCACGTCACGATACTTTGTAATTTCAATATTTGAATCGAAGACTGCATAAATTAATACATTGATCGTCTCAGGTAGTGTTCTTTTGAACGTCAAATCCAAACGAATATTATGAGGCACGTTCGCTTGACGATAGGGTGCACTAATATCGCTGTCAGCAGTCAAATCAAATGCATAAATAGTATATCCACTCTTAAACTCTTTCATAGTCAGTCCGTTGGTGTCATCCGTATTGTAAAAGCCAAAGACATCCATAAAATCAACATAACTGCGCATAAATTGATCCGAAGCAAAATCTGGTTTATATGGTGGACCAGGATGACTCACACCATTTACACGTAAAGCAATTTCACTTAACTGATTGTGTTTAAAATTGAAAGGATTCTTCTTTATATTACCATTAAATGCATCATTTTCAACCATTGCCACCATGAGGAGCTTCGGTGCTTCCGATGGAAAGAGGCCATCTTTCATGAAACTCTTTTGATCTTTCGGAATTGTAAAGGTGAGAAGCTTTGTATGCTGAATGGGGTAAATGGCATTTTGGCGGTTAAGACCTTCAGCATATCCCCTAATGACACTTGGATTCGGTACTACTCGACGAATGTAAAGTGCAATATCTTCCACATGAATTCTAAAATTGTCAACTTTAGCAAATGCATTCAGCGCAAATTCAGGCTTATTCAATGTCAGCTTGAGTCGCATGCCGGTATTACAGAGTAAAAACTTTGACTGTCTAAAGAAGTCTAAATTCAGCGGACCATATAGCTGACATACTCTACTATCTTTAATCATAGCAGATCGCTTTACAAAGCCACTGTTTGTTTCAACATCAAATTTTCCTGCTTCATCTCTGTACCATCCCATGGCTTCCATATGACTTTTTTTGTGCTGCTGGATGAAACTGTGATACATGATTGAAATATGATTTATAGGGATAATCGCTTTGACCACCTTCCACCTGCTGCTCTCCAATTGTTAGAGAAACATCGCGAAGTAATGTAGTCAATGGTAAATTGTTCAGTCCAACTTTATGTGCATCGTCAATAGCAGTTCCATCTGCTTGCTGAATTCTAAACCTCAAATCAACCATCGCATAACTCAAATCTATGTAGTCATCACTACCACCAGGAATAACAAATTCAATGGGGCCAGCATTCTCAGCTGTTCGAGGATGATAATCTACAATACTTGAACTAAGAATATCTGTCTGTATGGCTTGTTGATCGAACAAACAAAAACCGGAAGTTTTACACTCCATGATTAGAAGTTATAGCAGCGTCGTCGTTTAGCGCCTGATGAATGATTAGAGCCTCTACGACGTTTGCGTGAATGCCTTTTGACTGAAGATCGCACCTTACCAGCTCCGCGATGTTTCCTCCTTCCTTTATTCATTCGTTTAGGTGATTTCTTTCCTTGAGTAACACCAGCAAAGGTCTGCTTCAATGTTTTTAAACCGCGTTTCTTCCCACGATTCAACAAACTGCTCTTAAAACTTCTACCTCTGGAAAGATCACTAGCAACATCACCAGCAAAGCCAACGGCATTACTTAAAACATTTAGTTTTAAAGATCTACCGACATTGGATATGAGAGGTGCTACAACAGATTTCAGTGCATCAAGTATGCTACCTCCACGTTGGCGGCGAGCGCCGATGTAAATTTGTACTCCACCACTTACATAGGAGGGTCGTGAATAAAATGAGGCAGTTGGATTCATAGCTCAAACCCTAAACATTGTTAGTTACAACTTTGCATGAATCACTGTCGATCACTGAGATGAAAGATGTCGGCACGACGCATCCAAGAGTTCATACTTGAAGGATAACCAGTCCATTTAACAAGACACCATTCTTCACCTTGTCGTTTTTTACATCGAATGATTTTCTCTACCAAATATGTTTCACTTTCAGTGACTACCTCAATCTCATCGCGGTAAAAGCTACCCTCAATTTCTTCATTATCGTAATCTTTCAACTTGTAGGTGGTGGGAGAGTCTTTTTGATCAATCCTTGATACTGTAAATACCTCCTCTGTCCAATTCGGAAGGTACCCTTTAGCAAAAACACTTTTCACTTTTGAGATACGAACTTTATCGCCAATTTTCACATCACTTTTCACATGAGTGCGTTTACGTTGGAATGATTCGCGCACTTTATCTACATTGTCAGCATTTACATCTACTGGTCTGAGTCCAATAGAACGATGGATAGAGTGATTGTAGGCATGGAGTGTATCTTGTAGAACCTTTGTCCAATTTTGTGTCAAGTTGGCAGTAAAATGTCGCCACAAGCGATTTTTTAATGTGCGATTAAAACGTTCAACGAGTGCAGCTTTATAAGCACTCTTTACACTAAACAAACTCAATGTCATGCCTCTCAAATAATCTTTCTCACATGCTGATTTTCAAACTCTTTTCCTTGATCACTCTGAATTCTTTTTGGAATGTGACCTTCTCGAAAAATTGTTTGGAATGCTTTTGCTACTCCTTTCCCTTCTTTAGTTTTTAAAGGTTGAGCCCACGCATAACGCGAGAAAATATCAATGACGGTTAAAATAAAACTATTGCCCGAGTTATGTTTTGAAATGGAGGCGACATCGCACAAATCTGCTTGCCACTGTTCATCGATGTCATGAACAATATAATGGCGGGTGCGGTACTTCTTTTTCGCTTGTTTGTGGAGTGTATAGGTAGCCTGACCCTTTAACCATCGTTTCACTTGTGATTGTGGAAGACCACTCGCTTTTCATAATTTCTTGATCGATGCAAATCCTGCCGGATGTTTTACATCATAATAGATTGACTTCAAACGTTCAGTCGATGACGACTGACTCTTTTTCCTCCTTCTCATCTTTTTGTTTTCTTGCCTTTCTACATTTACAACAACTGCAGCATCTAGCTTTTGTGGTTTTGCGATCGTGTTCACATTGCTTAGGAGTTTCATTGTGAGAGCTGGCGCAGCAAGT
This sequence comes from Prostheceraeus crozeri, assembly GCA_907163375.1. NCBI lineage: Eukaryota > Metazoa > Platyhelminthes > Polycladida > Euryleptidae > Prostheceraeus > Prostheceraeus crozeri. Next base: position 249,731 of record CAJQUW010007813.1, read on the forward strand.
GCAAGTGACAACGATATTCACCTCTGGCGGCTCATTACATGGCAAGCAACACATCTGCTTCATATTAATAGTCTGAGAACATGTATTTCCTGGGAGGAGCTGTTTTACGTTTTCCTTTTACTAGTTTTAGTGGCGATGTAGATCTACGTCGAGTTCTTCCTCTTGTTTGATTAGTGAGTGTGGGAGGGGATGTAGCAGGTGACGTCTTAAACCAATTTGTTGGCATTTTCATCGTCTGAAGCATTGGAGCAGTAGCCACTGTTGAATCAAGTTCTTTCAATGTCTCATTATTCAAAGCAAATTTTGGTACATTATGCTTTTTCAATAGTTTAAGAAAGTATGTCCACCAGGTGGAACATAGCCCTGACGACGCTTTCTACGTGTCGCATACTGAATCAAGTCTTCATAACGTGAAGCATCAATCACTTTATTTTCATCTGTAATGATTTCTCCCTATCATTTACATTGAGATGGGGTTCAATACTGTTGAAAAGAGATATGGCATGTGCGCGAGATGCTAAAGGTGTAGCAGTCGATACAGAGTCACGCATCTTATTCTTCAAGTTTTTCAATTGCTCAACAGTTTCCGATTGTAATAATACAGCACGATGTGGATCTTTGATGTGAACATTTTGCTGATAATCTATTTCTTTCCTATACATTTGATTTGCAAGAGGTTGCTTTACTTGCTGCATGGCAGTCAATTGTACATATTCATCCTGAGGAATAACAATCATGCGAGAAGAAGAACTCATAGTTTGTAGATAATCATGGGAGTTTTCAAAATATCACTTCGAAATCTAAATTCTTCCGGACACTCTTGCGTAAAGTCAATGAATAAGTAACCGTGTGGTTTTTCAGTAGCTGCTAGAAAAATTTCAATTAAGGCTTTTGATCCTCTGGGTGCAACTTGTCGCGCTAAAATTTCAAATTGACTTTTATCTCGCGGATTCTTGAAAATAGCATAATAGTGTGTATTCAGGTTTCGTGTACGAGCTTCTTTTTCCCATCAGGAAACAAATTTTGTGTGATATAGATGATAAAGCACCTTTTATGATGTGCTGTGCGAGTGAACATATCTGTAACATCTTTTGAATTCTTACTTCTTTTAATAAATCATCCAATACAACAACATCATTAGACTGAAGTTTATCCACTGC
>CAJQUW010007813.1:250979-299437 GCA_907163375.1 Prostheceraeus crozeri
TTTTCATACAGAGAGAATGGCGATGAACTAAGTCCTCTTCGGGTCATCTATGCTGACATCGAATGTTATATCGATGATAACATCCAACGGCCAGCAGCCATTTCCTGCTATGAAGTATGGCATGATCACTTTAGGGGTAGGCAAAATAAAATGCGCGTCTCGCAAGGTGAGGATTGTATTTACCATTTCCTACAATTCCTCGAACAGGCTGTAAAATTTCAACAAAAACATGATGGTGAACTCTATCGCAGATCATTGCATATGACAGCAGATGATCAAGCTAAGTTTGATAGTTGCAACGTTTGCCTCAAATGTAGGAAAACATTTGATGATGATAAGATTAAGAAAGTGCGCGACCATGATCACATCACTGGTAAATTTAGAAACGCACTCTGTTTAAAATGTAATTTGTCGCTGAGGATGAGGCGGCGTACATTACCCGTCATTTTCCATAATTTTAAGGGCTATGATAGCCATATGATAATAAAAGGAGGTTTAGGCCAAATGAAAGAGTGGAAGTTTGATGTAATAGCTGAAACGAGAGAAAAGTTTATGGCCATGACAGCAAAAGTACCCGTCGATAAAACCAAAGAAAATAAGACGGTCTATTTTAATATAAAATTTTTAGATTCCTACCAATTTATGGCTGCATCACTGGCCTCTCTCGTACAAAATCTAAAGTCTCTTCCACTAACACAAAATCTTAAGAAACAATATCCAAATTTAACTAATGAAGTCATCACACGGAAAGGAGTCTTTCCATATGCATATCTTGATGCGATTAGTAAACTCGGCGAGACTTCTCTTCCGCCCATAGATAAATTTAAAAATGATTTGACGGATCAAGATTGTCCAGTAGAGGACTATGAACATGCTCAAGAGGCATGGATAAAATTTGACTGCCATACATTTGGTGAATATATGATTGCCTATCTTAAGTTAGATGTGTTTTTGCTGGCTGACGTTTTCCAAGAGTTTCGACGAGTGGCATTAGAAGAAGATAAATTAGATCCCGTCCACTTTGTCAGTCTACCAGCCATGTCATTTAAGTCTGCTTTTAAAATGACTGGTGAGACCATTCATCTCTTACAAGATCCAGAGATGTATAATTTATTTGAGCGAGGAATTCGCGGTGGTCTCACATTTGTAAATAAACATAGGTTAAAATCTGAAACAGTAGGTAATGATCATACCCATCTTAAGTATTATGACCATAATAATTTGTATGGTAGTTCATTATCCAAACCGCTACCTCACTCTGAGTTTAGCTGGTTAGATGATAGTGAAATTCAACATTTCTCCAACCCTTCTAACATACTAGCAATTGCAGATGAAGGTGATTGGGGATATTATTTTGAGATAGATCTAATCTATCCAAATAATATTAAACATAAAACCGTAGATTTTCCACTCGCACCCGAATCAGGTGAAGTGAGTAAAGATATGTTTTCCGACTTTATGAAACAATTTCATAAAGATTTAGAATCATGTGGACAACCCAAGTATAAGCCTTGCCGCAAACTTTTGCTCACTCAATATGATAAAGAAAACTATCTAGTCCACTTTAGGATCTTAAAATTTTATTTAGAAATGGGCATGATTTTAAAAAGAGTTCACCGCATTATTAAATTTAGACGGAAAGCCTTCCTCAAACCCTACATAGATAGTAACAGCCAGAAACGTGCACTAGCCCAAAATAATTTTGAAAAAGATTTTTATAAATATAAGAACAACAGTCTATTTGGTAAGACGATGGAGGATGTTAGAAAGCGCGTAAACTACAAACTAGTCAATGATGTTACAAAATTTAAGAAATTGGTCTCATCACCTCTATTCATCGATAGAGACATAATCGACGAGGATCTTGTAGGTATTAAAATGATAAAATCTGAAGTTGAGTTGTGCAAACCCATCTATATTGGTCAAGCTGTTCTAGATTACTCCAAGCTTGAAATGTATCAACTCTTCTATAAAATACTAAAACCGTGTCCTCTCGTAAGAGGTTCGTTTGTTGGGTGATGACACAGATAGTTTCTTTTTAGGTATTGCCACTCAAAAAGATTTAAATTTTAATGAAGTAGGAAAATCTTTAGAAAGATATTTTGATACATCAAATTATCCTGCTGATCATCCACTATACTCCATCAAAAATAAGGCCAAACTTGGTTGTTTTAAGGATGAAACAGCAGGGAAGGAGATAGCTGAAATGATTCTCCTCCGCCCTAAAATGTATTCTATGAAATTAAAGGATAGTAATGATAGCATAAAGCGCGCTAAAGGCATATCAAAATCCATTGTGCAAAACATGAAACATAAGAATTTCAAGGGAGCCTATAGAAATAAAAATATAACGTTTGTCAATATGACAATCTTAAAATCTAAGTCGCATGAGATCAAAACTTATACTTTTAAGAAACGGGCGCTTTCAGCATGGGAGGATAAGAGGTGTTGGATAGGACATAACATATCTCTTCCACATGGACATCCTGATACAGGCATACCACCACCCAAAAGAATTAAACCCACACTACCACATTCAGGAGACGTCTTAGCATAATCATCCTTAACTTAGTATTTTGATGTTGATTTCTGTAGATAAACATTGTTGTTTTATGTATCGCATGAGATTGTTTTTTCCTTGTGAATATGTGTCCACATCTGTACATTCCCCATGTGATGACTTTTCCACTGAAAGACATTTTTCCTATCCCTGTATATTTCCACCCTTCACGAAGTAAAAAGACTTTTTGTATATAGCAATGTTTATTGAAGTGCGCTCATGTATATATTTTCAGTGGATGTTGTATAAAGTCTATTGCTTCACATTCATGTACATATTTCAATAAATGTTGTATAAAGACTTCACTTTGTTTTCCGAAACACTAACGTTATGAGGGATTTAGTATCTTTCACGTGGATGCACTCTTGTAAACCATTGGTAATTTTGATAGCAATGGAGGGTATAGTTTGTTTGACGACGGGATGATAGAAAATAGATTCAAACATCTCGACTATTCCATATGAAGCGTCTTTATCATGAATGAAATCACGTAAAATGTATTCTTTTTTCTCACCAACAGAAATAGGTAGAATCAAATCACTTTGAATGTAAAGGTGCTGTTCATGTTTATCAAGTGTCATTGGTGTTTCTATACCAATCGTATGCGCAGCAGTAAACACAGTTTGTAGAATTGAAAAACCAAAGAGTTTTTCAAATTTTTACTCAATTGACATTGAATGTCATCACCCAGTTTCAGAACAACGCGTTGATTTTCAATTGAAAACGAAATGTGGTGTGTCTTTACATCATATTTACTTTTCATCACATGCTTCAACTTCTGTTGTATATAAGGATTTACTACATGAATGAAGCTTTCAACTGTATGATATAGACGCGGCATTATATTGATAGCAACTTTAGATTCTTCATAAGACTGGTACATTTTCTTGATGCGATCGCCATAGATGTCAACCCACCATTCATCATTAACTGAATCAGCTTTAGTGTGATATACATGAGAAGCATACACCAGACCGCTTCCAATAATAGGGGTTGTATGTCTTACAAAATGACGCAAGGTTGGAGAGAAATAAACTGTAAGTTTGTCATTATATTTCTGAATAACCAACTTATTTTTGTCCGCCATAATTTTCTCTCCATACTTCTTACCCACAGTCTCATTCCATCGTTTTACTAACTCAATAAGTGATAAAGGTTGAACACCACGCTTTTTCAAAATGATGCGTTCTTCACATTCTACAACATCTTCATCAAATATTTTAAATCTATAATGAAATTTGTTGATTCTATTTGAATAAACTTTTTTAACATTTGCAGTAGCAATTGACGTTAGATGTAGTCCATGGCCAAAACCGGGATGCGGATAGAATTCATTATCCAACCTCAGTGTAAGACCTTTAGTAAAAGAATGAAAGCGAAGGAACTGGCTCCCACTCCAATGATAGATAGTAAACTCATAAACTTTCTGATCCTTATTCTTCATGATGGAAGTATTACCACTGTTGAATGCCTTAATAATTTTCTCATTCCCAAATGGTTCATAAGAATCTGATTTTATCTGAATCCATTCATAGTTCCACTTTCCATCTGATGTTAAATTGTATGGGAACTGGAATGCATTATTCATCGTTATTCCATCATGGGTGCGAGGAGTCAATATCATTTCTTCCAAATCATTCACATTCTGAATATTGCTATCATAGCAAATACTAGAAACGCCAACCTCCCATTCACCTTCTAAATATAGTGGGCGATTTAATTCTACTCGATAGTCTTATGGTTTATTTTTGGGAAATTTATTCATAGAAGCATTACTGGGTAAGTAGATTAGAAACGAGTCCTTATTTTCACTTTCCATATTATTCACATTGGAAAAATATATTAGCATACTTTTGCATTAACTCTTCATTCGGAAATGGAGTGTGATACTTGTCACAGCATCTTTATGAAAAGGAATCAACGCACCAGCATCGTCATAAATGGCAATATCAATTTGTGGGATGTAGTTTGATTTCAGCTTTGTATAATGCACTTTCTTGAAAGTATGCTCAGATAAAATACTGCAGCTTTTTGGCTGGTATGGTATCATTGCTAGCAATGGAGCTTCAACATCTCCCACACGTACATCTTCACCAATATTGGAATATATCTGAAAATAGTTAATACGACGCGATAGCGACATGTCTGCGCTAGCTTTGGTTACAGTACCACTTTTAAAGATATTTTGATCAAAACCCAAAATGTCCATTAGAGTTTTATCCATAATTAGTTCAATACCTTTTCCACTTGTAGTGAGAGACAAAGTACCTTCTTTTTCAGAAAATGAAATATGTTGCTCATTAATCACTTCATTTAAATAATCTACAACCAATTTAACCGAAGTAATAATGCGAGGCATCAACACTCTTGTTTCATGTAAGATACCACCTAAAGGCTCTACACACTTTCCGTATAAAGATACGGTCCACTCTGTATCAAATTGATTTGACCTTTCACATGGTAAATGTTGCATATCAGATTTTCCATGAACAGCTGCAGAACGATGTCGTAAGAACTGATGAAAATCTTTTGAACAAACTAATACTAGATCATCATCATTTAATTTACTTATTGCAATATGATTAGATGATTTGATATAAGTCAATGTTGCCACTTGTTTACCATCAACTCGAAGGAGATAATTAAATTTCTTCAATAATGTTTCAGGAGTCATGTTTGTCTTTCTTGGCTTAATCACAATCTTCTTCACCAACGTCTTCTCATTTCTTGGAATAAGATCTACATAATAAGCTTCCTCTCGATATATTAACTGTTTATGACCACTTATGAGGTAATTAACGTTAAAATTATCATAGCTTGTTAAGGCGCTAGCGAGGTAGCCTAAATCATTTCTTAAACTTGGACTTAAACCAACAATCCAATCTTTCTCAACTACATGATGTACATAATTATGATCATCAGTGTGTGGAGTAAATTGGACAATATGTTTACACGCTTTATTCAAGAAATCATATATAAACTTTTTACATGATAAGAGATCTTTCTTTGGCCACTGTGGAATGTATACTCGGCACCCCTTTTCACATTGGTAAGCAGCTGTACGTTTCATATTAATAGTCATCACCTCATGATCAAAAGTATAGACACAGTTGCTATAAACAAGTTGAGTGACACCCACTTCCCAATTTCCATTTAGCTGTTGTGCATGATCAATGGGAGTAGAAAAGAGTGCGGCTCGATTACTAGCAAATCTCTTTGTAGCCGCATTGCTAGGCAAAATATGATAAAATGACATTTTTATATTGCTGATCTGCGGCTTTGCATAACATCATGAAGACTTGGATTTTGGACTCTCTACAATATATCAGAGTTGATCGTGATGGAAACGTACACTTCAAAAATTCTCATGGTCATACATCAAGAGGTATTACATTAACATGGCGACAATTTGTCAACCTCAATGATATCATGAGGGATTTGGAATATTTTGAAACATTAAGATTCATCTCCTTGGGTGATCAAGTTTGGCTTCAACATTACAGAAATGAAATTCAAATCTGCCATTCTCATTCCGCAAACTATTTCTCATTTCGCAAATACAATTGGGAGAAGTATAGAAGATACATACATCGCTCCATCATGACATTTATTCGTCGTGAGTTCATCGCCCTACTATGCAAATCTTAATCAGACATGACTACCACGCACCATGAGTTGGAAATTATATTCCCTACAACGTATTGAAACGGATCATGATCGAAACGTCTATTTCAAAGATTCAACTGGAAATGTGAGAAGAGAGTTTGCTTTATCTTATCGTCATTTTCAATCTCTACATCATATCATGAAGGATTTGAAATACTTCTATATGAAAAGACATTCACGTATTGGAAATCGCATCTGGTTGCGCGTCAACAATCGGCGAATTCAACTCTATCATTCCCAACTTCATACTAACTTCACATTTCATCAAGGTAGTTGGGAAAAGTATAAAAGGAAGGTACATCGCTCAATTTACTCATTCTTTCATCATGAAGCGTCATCGCTACACCATCGTCAACATTCTCCGTCGCTTCAGACTCTACACCAAAATCGATCTCACAACATTACACCAACACCTTCCAAACAGCAAGTATTACCCGGGCCGACCTCGAATGTTAATGGTGAAGATGAACAATTCACGGAATCTTCAACTCTTCCCAAATGGGACTGTACAGATTCTCGGCGCCCTTTCTCATTCATCGGCGCAGTCAATGCGCTTAGAGCTACAAAGACTACTACGTCGGATATGGAAGAGGGAGAGGTGTGTGATGTCGAATCTGACTGTGGACAATATGGTGATCTCTACTCAATTGAGTGACAGTCTATCATTTTTTAAGATTCGTACCAGCAGTTACAATTTGTGTTATGAACCCGAACTTTTTCCTGCAGCTCTCATTAGTTGTTGGTTACCTGTGCATGTTGCAATCTTTCATAATAGTAAAGTGATCATTACTGGACTAAAATCTAATGTACAAGCAAATGTGATCCTAGACTATCTCATTGAGTATGTACGTACCCAGCGGATTGTAAAATAAAAAACAATTTTTCCAACATGATGTTTTTATTTCAAATCATGATAGAACTTACAAATCATTTTTTCATTAGAGGATGGATTACATGAAAAGTTTTGAATAATAGATGCAAATCGAGATACATGTAAACGTTTTAAGATGAAGTACAGTACAAAAGCACCACACGTTGATGAAAGTGGATATTGTAGTATGCGTTCATTTCGGTGATATTGACGCGTATGTTTTCTCAACCACTGCTGTGTTGGTATATTTGGAGGTTGAGCAAGAGAGTCAAATAGTTCACCACGTCGGTCTTCTCCAATAAAGATCGCTTTCCAATGCTCACCGCCTAAATTCTGCGAATGAGTGTTTAGCACAATAAAGATGGGATAGTGATTTACTGCAGGTGGTAAGGTATCGAGTGAATAGACATTATCGAAAGATTTCAACGTCGCTTCGTCTGCATTACGCTGCACTTTAGTCTTAATATCGTCAGCAGTCAACCAACTCATTAACGATTATACTGAAGAATCACGTCACGATACTTTGTAATTTCAATATTTGAATCGAAGACTGCATAAATTAATACATTGATCGTCTCAGGTAGTGTTCTTTTGAACGTCAAATCCAAACGAATATTATGAGGCACGTTCGCTTGACGATAGGGTGCACTAATATCGCTGTCAGCAGTCAAATCAAATGCATAAATAGTATATCCACTCTTAAACTCTTTCATAGTCAGTCCGTTGGTGTCATCCGTATTGTAAAAGCCAAAAACATCCATAAAATCAACATAACTGCGCATAAATTGATCCGAAGCAAAATCTGGTTTGTAGGGTGGACCAGGATGACTCACACCATTTACACGTAAAGCAATTTCACTTAACTGATTGTGTTTAAAATTGAAAGGATTCTTCTTTATATTACCATTAAATGCATCATTTTCAACCATTGCCACCATGAGGAGCTTCGGTGCTTCCGATGGAAAGAGGCCATCTTTCATGAAACTCTTTTGATCTTTCGGAATTGTAAAGGTGAGAAGCTTTGTATGCTGAATGGGGTAAATGGCATTTTGGCGGTTAAGGCCTTCAGCATGCCCTCTAATGACACTTGGATTCGGTACTACTCGACGAATGTAAAGTGCAATATCTTCCACATGAATTCTAAAATTGTCAACTTTAGCAAATGCATTCAGCGCAAATTCAGGCTTATTCAATGTCAGCTTGAGTCGCATGCTGGTATTACAGAGTAAAAACTTTGACTGTCTAAAGAAGTCTAAATTCAGCGGACCATATAGCTGACATACTCTACTATCTTTAATCATAGCAGATCGCTTTACAAAGCCACTGTTTGTTTCAACATCAAATTTTCCTGCTTCATCTCTGTACCATCCCATGGCTTCCATATGACTTTTTTGTGCTGCTGGATGAAACTGTGATACATGATTGAAATATGATTTATAGGGATAATCGCTTTGACCACCTTCCACCTGCTGCTCTCCAATTGTTAGAGAAACATCGCGAAGTAATGTAGTCAATGGTAAATTGTTCAGTCCAACTTTATGTGCATCGTCAATAGCAGTTCCATCTGCTTGCTGAATTCTAAACCTCAAATCAAGCATCGCATAACTCAAATCTATGTAGTCATCACTACCACCAGGAATAACAAATTCAATGGGGCCAGCATTCTCAGCTGTTCGAGGATGATAATCTACAATACTTGAACTAAGAATATCTGTCTGTATGGCTTGTTGATCGAACAAACAAAAACCGGAAGTTTTACACTCCATGATTAGAAGTTATAGCAGCGTCGTCGTTTAGCGCCTGATGAATGATTAGAGCCTCTACGACGTTTGCGTGAATGCCTTTTGACTGAAGATCGCACCTTACCAGCTCCGCGATGTTTCCTCCTTCCTTTATTCATTCGTTTAGGTGATTTCTTTCCTTGAGTAACACCAGCAAAGGTCTGCTTCAATGTTTTTAAACCGCGTTCCTTCCCACGATTCAACAAACTGCTCTTAAAACTTCTACCTCTGGAAAGATCACTAGCAACATCACCAGCAAAGCCAACGGCATTACTTAAAACATTTAGTTTTAAAGATCTACCGACATTGGATATGAGAGGTGCTACAACAGATTTCAGTGCACCAAGTATGCTACCTCCACGTTGGCGGCGAGCGCCGATGTAAATTTGTCCTCCACCACTTACATAGGAGGGTCGTGAATAAAATGAGGCAGTTGGATTCATAGCTCAAACCCTAAACATTGTTAGTTACAACTTTGCATGAATCACTGTCGATCACTGAGATGAAAGATGTCGGCACGACGCATCCAAGAGTTCATACTTGAAGGATAACCAGTCCATTTAACAAGACACCATTCTTCACCTTGTCGTTTTTTACATCGAATGATTTTCTCTACCAAATATGTTTCACTTTCAGTGACTACCTCAATCTTATCGCGGTAAAAGCTACCCTCAATTTCTTCATTATCGTAATCTTTCAACTTGTAGGTGGTGGGAGAGTCTTTTTGATCAATCCTTGATACTGTAAATACCTCCTCTGTCCAATTCGGAAGGTACCCTTTAGCAAAAACACTTTTCACTTTTGAGATACGAACTTCATCGCCAATTTTCACATCACTTTTCACATGAGTGCGTTTACGTTGGAATGATTCGCGCACTTTATCTACATTGTCAGCATTTACATCTACTGGTCTGAGTCCAATAGAACGATGGATAGAGTGATTGTAGGCATGGAGTGTATCTTGTAGAACCTTTGTCCAATTTTGTGTCAAGTTGGCAGTAAAATGTCGCCACAAGCGATTTTTTAATGTGCGATTAAAACGTTCAACGAGTGCAGCTTTATAAGCACTCTTTACACTAAACAACTCAATATCATGCCTCTCAAATAATCTTCTCACATGCTGATTTTCAAACTCTTTTCCTTGATCACTATGAATTCTTTTTGGAATGTGACCTTCTCGAAAAATTGTTTGGAATGCTTTTGCTACTCCTTTCCCTTCTTTAGTTTTTAAAGGTTGAGCCCACGCATAACGCGAGAAAATATCAATGACGGTTAAAATAAAACTATTGCCCGAGTTATGTTTTGAAATGGAGGCGACATCGCACAAATCTGCTTGCCACTGTTCATCGATGTCATGAACAATATAATGGCGGGTACGGTGCTTCTTTTTCGCTTGTTTGTGGAGTGTATAGGTAGCCTGACCCTTTAACCATCGTTTCACTTGTGATTGTGGAAGACCACTCGCTTTTGATAATTTCTTGATAGATGCAAATCCTGCCGGATGTTTTACATCATAATAGATTGACTTCAAACGTTCAGTCGATGACGACTGACTCTTTTTCCTCCTTCTCATCTTTTTGTTTTCTTGACTTTCTACATTTACAACAACTGCAGCATCTAGCTTTAGCGGTTTTGCGATCGTGTTCACATTGTTTAGGAGTTTCATTGTGAGAGCTGGCGCAGCAAGTGCAAGTGACAACGATATTCACCTCTGGCGGCTCATTACATGGCAAGCAACACATCTGCTTCATATTAATAGTCTGAGAACATGTATTTCCTGGGAGGAGCTGTTTTACGTTTTCCTTTTACTAGTTTTAGTGGTGATGTAGATCTACGTCGAGTTCTTCCTCTTGTTTGCTTAGTGAGTGTGGGAGGGGATGTAGCAGGTGACGTCTTAAACCAATTTGTTGGCATTTTCATCGTCTGAAGCATTGGAGCAGTAGCCACTGTTGAATCAAGTTCTTTCAATGTCTCATTATTCAAAGCAAATTTTGGTACATTATGCTTTTTCAATAGTTTAAGAAAGTATGTCCAACCAGGTGGAACATAGCCCTGACGACGCTTTCTACGTGTCGCATACTGAATCAAGTCTTCATAACGTGAAGCATCAATCACTTTATTTTCATCTGTAATGATTTCTCCCTATCATTTACATTGAGATGGGGTTCAATACTGTTGAAAAGAGATATGGCATGTGCGCGAGATGCTAAAGGTGTAGCAGTCGATACAGAGTCACGCATCTTATTCTTCAAGCTTTTCAATTGCTCAACAGTTTCCGATTGTAATAATACAGCACGATGTGGATCTTTGATGTGAACATTTTGCTGATAATCTATTTCTTTCCTATACATTTGATTTGCAAGAGGTTGCTTTACTTGCTGCATGGCAGTCAATTGTACATATTCATCCTGAGGAATAACAATCATGCGAGAATAAGAACTCATAGTTTGTAGATAATCATGGGAGTTTTCAAAATATCACTTCGAAATCTAAATTCTTCCGGACACTCTTGCGTAAAGTCAATGAATAAGTAACCGTGTGGTTTTTCAGTAGCTGCTAGAAAAATTTCAATTAAGGCTTTTGATCCTCTGGGTGCAACTTGTCGCGCTAAAATTTCAAATTGACTTTTATCTCGCGGATTCTTGAAAATAGCATAATAGTGTGTATTCAGGTTTCGTGTACGAGCTTCTTTTCCATCAGGAAACAAATTTTGTGTGATATAGATGATAAAGCACCTTTTATGGTGTGCTGTGCGAGTGAACATATCTGTAACATCTTTTGAATTCTTACTTTCTTTTAATAAATCATCCAATACAACAACATCATTAGACTGAAGTTTATTCACTGCAATAATTCCTTCATGACGAATAAAGTTGCGACTTTGCAATTCCTGAAACAATGACGGTTGATAAATACCATAACACCAAATCACTCGATTGATAGGTTCCTTAAACAACTCCCTTCTTTTATTCAATAAATTCAGCGTGAAAACAGTTTTACCTGCATGAGATGGACCTGATACAGTCAGAACTTTATCACATTGAAGTCTGAAATCCATTTTATTACTTTGAGATTCAACATTTGCATAATTAACGCTTAGAGCCAAAGATATTACCCGATAGGTTGCCCACGGCAGGAGCTATCATTGGAAGTATTGCTGAAAGGAAACCGCCCTTTTGTGTTAAAGTTTTCCTCTTTCTTTGAAGGGTGACTTTAGGATTGGAGATGAAACGCAATTTCGTAGCATATCGCTTAAGTAACTTTCGTTGTTTTGGCGCTAATTTCTTCGTCCTCAACTTCCTCACATGAGAAATAATTTCACAAATGAATTTATCGTTAGCATGTCGTATAGCATTGTATCGCTGATTTGCTTTCATTCGTCGGAGAGCTTGAATGGCTGAAGAAAACTTTGAAGACTTTTGACTTTTACGTTTCGTCATTTTACGTTTCGCCATTTTTCGTGTTAGTCTTTGCTAAAACCTATCTTTACCACATTTGCATAGGTACTAACTATTGCGGCATAAGTGGCAAGAAGATATGAATTTGCTAACCTTTTCTAAATAATAGACGCATGTACAGAAGGAATATACTTCGAGAGTGAGCAGACATAGCTCGAAAACCAGTTGTGCTACAATCAAGTACCACTGCATTTTCAATTTTTCTTTATGGAAAGTTGAATGTGAATATCTGAAATCGCTTCAATCACTAGACTGCTACCATGATGGTTAAATGCGTTAAGACGTTCAGCAATTTTTATCATATGTCTTTTAAAAAATTCTTGGGGGTGATCTACCACTTCCATTGAATAAGAAGCAAAATGGAAAGAGCGACTTTCCACCTCTTCCTTTCCAAAATGACTAAACTTAATTTTCGCAACTAATCGCGCCATGATAATGCTATCAGAGAATGTATTCATTAACTCTAGAAATAGAGTGCTAGCATCATCGACCACTGCTTCGATGTCGGTCTCATCTTTATGAAAATTTATCACATAATCTTGAACAGCTCCTTTTAAACTTTGCCTATGAAAATGTAATGTTCCGCAGTCGTTTGAGAAAGACATGATCGCCCTTTATCTAACCCATCCATTGCATGAAAACAACAACTCTTCTCATAGTAACATTTATTGAATAACGGTAACAAGCATGCATTATAAATCAATGGTTTGAAAGAGATAAAATAGATACAGCTGGTAACTATCATACAGCGAGCAATGATAACCATACAGGACTTTGGCAGTGTCGAGGTAAGGAGGAAAGAAGCATTGGTTATGAACGTAGCTACTACAACGAATAGACAAAATAGGAACACGCAAATCCTTAAAACGTTTCGTGACTTCATGATAATGTTGATTCACTCTACTATCCCAAGGCGGGAGCAAAATTTCATCAATGATTAGATTGGGAAATACTTTCCTCTCCTTACCAGGATTATTACAAAAGATGCGTATAACATTGAAAGCAGCTAACCATCGTTTAAAGTCAATAAGAAGAGCACTCTCACAAGAAAAGCCATAGTCTTGCAAATATTTCAGATTAAGTCCATGAATGTGTTTTCTCGCCCATTGATCAACATTGGGATCGCAGTTGGCATGTTGATGATAGACACTAACAATCTGATATGTCCAATTGTTCATAGCAATAGCACTGAGCTCCTGTACAGGTTCACCCTCACAATCCATAAAAATGATGATAGAAGCCTAAAACGGAAATTTCACATCTAAGGAAACGTTCTATAACATATTACAAAATGAAGAATTACATCGATGCTTTTCACGACAAAATACACAAATGATATGATGGCAACGAAGAAGTAAAATGTATCTAATAAGACCACGTCTACGACACTCAAAGCACATAAGCGAATTGTCATAGGGTAGAGTTAGGAAAGGACTAGTAATTCTCCTTCTTTGATTTGCGTTTTGATGCAGCATTCTTCTCCGACTTGCGCTTCGTACCACTGCTGTTAAGGATTTGATCAATTATGTCATCCACGTTGGGTGGTTTTGGAATATATAGGATGGATTCCATATGCATGGAGAGAGAGGCTATTTTATTATCCTTGTGTCGACCATAATATAGCCCATTCACTTTGAAAAGGATATCCCAAGTACCTTCTCCGAGCTCGTCACATCTGATGGGTATTGAATGATCTCCATCCTTCTTATAGTAAGTACACCAATGTGATACCGGTAGGCAAATGTGATTACCATCCCAAATCTTTCTATAGGGAGTATCCTTGTCATCTCTAGCCTTCCACTCTTGAGCAAGAGGAGTAGGAATGTCCATATTTAATGTCACGTACTCCTCAATAATATCAAGTTGGTGGCGAATGTACGGACTCACGGGGATCAGTATGTAGTCCCCATACTGATTGCGCATTATCTTGACATCCGTGGAAGGGAGCATTCCCGTTTGGAGTACTACGCTATGATCGTCATAACGCAAGACTTGTTTAAATTTACGCTGTAGCGGTGTAGGATTATGTACCTTGGTTGTTTCTTCCACTGGCCTCAGTTGTAGATGATCTGATCGTAGCGAACCTTGTAACGTTTGACCGCCATTTTGTCCTACTAGTGTAGCAGATGGAGTAGATGCCTGAAAATGAAAAAGATTGTATTAAGTTTTCGTTCAAGGGAGGAGAGGGAGGAAAGTAGCGACTTACCATTTTAGTTGGATAATAGAGAGAGAGAGAGAAAATGTGCGTCCGTCACTCGTGTGATTCAACGATGGAATGATTCTCACTGTGGAAGGCTCGCTATTTATATAGAAATGCTTGATTCTCATTGGATGATGATCCTCATTGGACAATAACATCAAGCTGATTCCAAATCTGAAATCCGTTTTCCAATCCGATGCTTCGTTTTGAAGCTACAGCCCAAAACGTCCCAAATTCTAACTCTGTCGTTTTTCGCCAATGTCCCAAAATCTTAAATGGCGTCTCACATCTAAACGAAGACAGATATGAACAAGCCGTTTGTTTCACTGAATTTGTCTCACTCTTAGCTTTCAAACGAGCTATGGCACGACAAAATCCGTCCACTGGAAGCCAAACTCGAGGCGAGCTGTCCAGAGGGGGGGGGACGTCAGCGAAAATTTTTTCTCTCCGATGGCGTTCAAATTCACCATACCGATGCAGAATTTCACGCTGAATCCGAATCCGGCCTCCGTTTTCTCATCCGATGCTTCGTTTGGGCGCTACACACCAAAACGTCCCAAATTCTAACTCTGTCGTTTTTTCGAAAAATGTTGAAAATTTTTTCTCGCCGATTGCCTTGAAACTCACCATACAGATAGAGAATTTCACGCTGATTCCAAATCTGAAATCCGTTTTCCAATCCGATGCTTCGTTTTGAAGCTACAGCCCAAAACGTCCCAAATTCTAACTCTGTCGTTTTTCGCCAATGTCCCAAAATCTTAAATGGCGTCTCAGATCTAAACGAAGACAGATATGAACAAGCCGTTTGTTTCACTGAATTTGTCTCACTCTTAGCTTTCAAACGAGCTATGACACGACTAAATCCGTCCACTGGAAGCCAAAATCGAAGCGAGCTGTCCAGAGGGGGGGGACGGCAGCGAAAATTTTTTCTCTCCGATTGCGTTCAAATTCACCATACCGATGCAGAATTTCACGCTGAATCCGAATCTGGCCTCCGTTTTCTCATCCGACCACTCCTTCCACTCGAAACAGCCCAGTTTACAACCCAACATTCAGCAGATTGCACGAAAAACATCACACACTATAGCCTCAAGACTAATCCTGGCGGTCGCCTAAGTCCACCACGACACTCTGTCGTTCCAGAGGGGGGGGAGTCAGCGAACAGTTTGTGAACGTGGACCCACCTGGGCGGCACACCACGACACTCTGTCGTTCCAGAGGGGGGGGACGGCCGCCATCTTGCGCTATCTGGTGTTTGTCACTTGCTTACTACTGAATTCTACTGGGTAAAGTCAGACAAGTCATCATTTCAATCTGAAAATTGTCTCAAATCAGATTGTTGAAAAATTAAATGAAGTATTTCAACTTTTAATATCCTTTTAAGATTTATTTTCATAATGTAAATGAGTGGTTGTAGACATTATAGAACTATATCGGCTAATGAAAGGTCTACAGGCAATAGTGTGGAATTTGGAACTCGATGATCTCATTAGACACTACAGTTATTGATATATTTGTCTGACAAATTGCTAAGTCTTCATTTCAATCTGAAAATTGTCTCAAATCTGATTGTTAAAAATTATATGAAGTATTTCATCTTTTAATGTCTCTTTAGGATTTATTTTGAAATGTAAATGAGTAGTTGTATACATTATAGCACTATTTCTCTGCGTTCCTTTCTGTCGGACTTCATGCGCCGCAATTTGTTTTTTCCAAAGATGACTATTAAGTCTTCGTGTGTATTTTGTGATTGACTTTTATCTACGATGTCTTATATTACTTATTGACTTGAATTTCGAATTGTATAGCATTCCGATTATCATTTGAAGTTTCCAATTAACACTTCTCTCTCTCTCTCTCTCTCCTAATGAGAGGTCTAAAGGCAATAGTGTCGAATTTGGAACTCGATGATTTCATCAGACACTAGGGTTATTTATTTATTTTTCTGACTAAATCTTCTTATTTTGCGACATGTCAACCTCCAGACGCGTGGATTGCCTCTACTCATCAATTGATGTCAGCTCGATTAAAAAATCGAAAGGTATTTAAGTTATTTGTGATATAAATTTTCTTCTTATTGATGATCAAATACCAATATATTTTTTCACAATTTTTAATTTTTTTTCATTTGCTGCTTTATGTAGATTAATCATTCCTCCTGTGCCTTGCTCTTTCATTTAGCCCTTGCTTCTCTTCCTTCCTCAAACTGTTAAAGCAGTCTTTTAGAGAATACTAGGATTACTGCATAAATCACAATTGCAAGAACGGCTATCCTCTTCTGTCCTTTGTTGGGCCACCAGACTACAGGTCGTATAGCACCTTTTGATCTCGGTTGATATGTAATGTATGGCGCATTGTTTTCATGCCCTTGCACATTTTTGTAGAAGATTGTTGTCTGATTATAATTCCACCTTAAATAATTCATCCTTACATTCTATTTTCTTTGACATCTACATTTTGTGACAATGTGTCAGTTTCATGTCTAATGCAAATCACACTGCGGGTTGCACTTTAAACTATCAAGAAGCATAATATCTACTCATTCGCGACATTGCGTTGACTTTATGTTTCTTCCTCTAGCTTGTGACTATTCTATCTAAATTTTCTGTTTCTAAATTGCAATCATTTCATTTTTTCTCTGAAAAGGCCTACTTAAAGACATTATATGAGCATCAGACATGTTGCTACATTTTATATATATATATATATATATATATATATATATATATATATATATATATATATAGTTGTACAGACAGATAATTTGTGAATTGTTTTTCTTAAACAAGTCAGCTATTCCTAAAAGAGGTGTGGAGAGCTCCTACCCCCAAGAACCGGGTTAAGGAGATACAAGAAAAGAATGAGACAACGCTCAATCGATCTTTCAAACTGCAAGGAGAATTATTGAAATTGACTTTTGAAACTTCTTTAGAAACTTTCATTCTAGACGACGGAAACAATTCATTAAAGACATTGTTTTCGTAACTTTCATTCTTTCCAGTGGATTTAATCAAATGCGTCTGTCACTATAATACAATTTTCTCCTTACAATTACAGTTTGCAGGAATTAAATTATAGTATAAGTGAATACACACTTACATTGTTCAATCCAGACTTTTTCGATGGCAGCTGATTCCGAGTAGAATTGCATTTTGCTTGCCGAATCCATCTCGATAGATTTTCACAAAATAATCACAGTATATTTTCGCGAACTCACAACAGAAATGATTGACGAATTCGGTCAGCATCGCCTTATAAAGCTCATCTAATAAAAGATGCTATTTTTTAATTCACCATATTAGAAACAACTTCATGCCAAATTCAGGGTAGCTATTCACATCGGTCTATAGTGAATAAGCAAACTCACTGCATAGTGATGCTTTTCAAAGATGATCACTTTGCATCACTTTTCCAACACCTTTCATGAATTCTGGTGAACTATTATGTTGGATAAACAACGCCGCGATCTAACACATGCATTATAGCTCGGTTTTACTCATCTATTGACACGCGGATTTTCGATAGCAACAATGCACTCAAGTCGGAGACCTGTTGTGTTTCACACCTCACCGTCCATCCTTACTATCTCTCGTCCATCCCTTTCATCAAAACATTGCCTCAACAATAGCATGTCCATTAGCCATTTTACTCATATTTTTCTTACTAAACCCATTCAGCATGTAGTTACTATACTCTCATTAAATCATTTTGGCTGCGAACTCAGTGATAAAATCATTTCGGCTGCGGACTCTCATTGATCGAATCGTTTTCGCTGCGAACCAATCACGATGCCAAAATCAAAAATCATTTCGGCTGTGGTTGGGTTTTCCTCACTACTATCATGGGTGGCAGTCTATTACAGGTGACGCTCTATTAGAGGATGGCGATCAATTTTTCAACATCTCCATGTACATAAGCATCAAGAAATATTGCTTCAATGAAGATTGTATTTACGGGCATGTTCCAGCTATTAAAGTCTCAAATAACTAAATTCTGTACTAAATACCAGGTATGTCATGAAATGTTTTGCATTTCGGCTTATTAGTGTGACTTGTTATTTTGTAATTGAGACTTGATATGATGCCAAATACATAATTGACTGATATTCAATGAATATTTGATATAAAAATTCAATGCATGTCTGATCAATGTTCAATATATTGATTTATGAGTATTATTGATAATAATCATTTCATATTCATCCTTACACCAGTGGTAAAGGCTCAACACTGAGCAGAATGGTATACTATGTCTATTGTATGCACTCAACTAGAAAGAAAACAATACGACCAGCAGCACTAATCGTGATTAACATTGTAGGCACTTGATGATCGATTCAAAGGAATTGTTAATAATGAAGAATTTACAAATGAAAAATGCCACAAAGATGTTGGTAGATGACATGATATACATTCGCGAGGCCTTTCGTCCTGTTTTCGTTTGGCGAGCACATCGGAATGACTTGACAACCATTGATCAATCAATTTATCTGAACATGAATGTCACCTGGTGCTTTTAAAGTGTACATGACTTGACATAGAGATCTCTGATGAACGCGTGCTAAACCAAAAAATAGAATCAAAGATAGAGAAAGGAAATGAAAGACAATAAAGATTACCTCGGTAAAGACAAAGTCAGGACGGAATCTTTCTGTGTACATAAATCGGAGTTAAAATACTTAATAACAAGGGCTTCTAATATGCGCAGTCTCATAAGTACTTGATCCATGCATGTCAAGACCTTCCGGTGTATTCGCCAGACGAATACCGAACGAAAGGCCTCGCGAATGTATGTCATGTCATCTACCAACATCTTTGTGGCATTTTTCATTTATAAATTATACAAGGGGACCTTTTTCTTCAAGAATAATAAATAAGTCAAGGACACTTTCAGAAGACATGAAGAAGTGCCAATGACACATCACATATCGGACAGACCTTACACCAGCAAACATCTTGAAACTCACTTCTTATACTACCGAAATACAGATAGTGACGTTCTATTTTTCAAACCCGTTGTCAGGGTGGTGATCTATTACAGGTAGCAGTCGATTACGGGTTTTATGTTATAGGCATATGAATAAAATGAGGCTGCAAATCATTTTTAAGCAAGAATCGTAAAAAAGCAAATCTCAATCTATTTTTGATAGGCATAAGAAAATGTATGTAGTCTGTTACAAGTGATCAATAAATTGACTGAATTTCTAAATTAAAAAACTGAAAGGCGTCTTTAGAAGACCATGTGATAGTACAGATAAGTATGCCGGCGCTTCGGACAGGTACATTATCTGTCATGAAGAAGTGAAATGATAAGGAAATAAATAAAAAATTCATTGTAGTAAGAAACCAATTTCAAGATAGGTTAGCTATCCATAGCTAACCTATCTTGAAATTGTTTTCTTGTGTCTAAATAATAAAACTCGTGTCCAAATAATAAAACAACGAGTATAGCGTTTTAAATGCATTACAAAAGTATTCTGTATTGCAGGAGTGAAATGCTGAATTGGTTATAGCCTACGCTGGCTATAGTGCTCTAGAATCCTGAACGCTATCAGTTCTGAATAAGACGGTATTATCTGCAAAATAAATCACTGAAGCAGCAATGTTTTTCCTTGAGTGCGATGGTAACGGCATTGCTTGCCAAGCGGTCAATTAAATAACTTCCTCATTACAAATCAATGAATCAATCAATTTATTGCCATTTTGTGATGCCGCTAGTTAGGTGCAATTACTCTTTGGCACCAATCAATAGATTGTAGTATCTATCACAGCAATCAATTCACTGCATTTTTCGATGGCAGCAATACAATAAATTTTTGACAACTCCTGGTTCCATGACTTTCACATTTTGTTGTTCCTGGATTCATGACTTTTGGGGTTACATGTATCTCTACATGTGTAATCTGCATGTATCCATTCAGGATAATGACTTAACGACTTCGCAATGCAAACGCTCATTGAATCAAACATGCATTTATAGCACTTTTAGTATTTTAGTAACTTGAATACTTTTTTCATAAATCGGCCTGAAAATGAAGGTAGAATCAGCAACAGCATCAAAAATCGGATACTCAGATAAAAACGATTTAGTCTTGTCTGAGAGATACAAACATGAACAATTAAAACTGAGTATATGGTTATAGCTACTTTTGAGGTTTATGCTGCTTTTTATTGACTAGCTATAACATGATGTAAACCGAGCCGTAGGCGACATTCGACGAGCAATTGTCTGGACGGTATAATTGCACTGTTCGTGCTTTTGATCCTACTATGAAACTACAGCAACATATTCACAAGCCAGGACCGGTACATTTTTATCCCATCGGTCTCGGAGCAAGTAATGAAACAAAATACACTACATTCGGTCGCTTTCCTACTCATAATCTGAAATATATGCTAAAGATGTTTCAGGAAGACAAGTGAAATATCGATGTGCTCAAGATGGACATCGATTACTATGAATGGGATACTTTGGAAAATATCATCAAAGATGGATTGCTAAGTGGAATCAAACAACTTTGCTAGGAATATCACACTATGGAAGTCATTTATAAGCGGACTGAGTTAGAAGATTATCGACGATACTTATTGATCATGCAAGAACTAGAGAAAGCGGGATTTCGAAAATTTTTAGCAACTTATCGAGAAAAAAAATTTCATTTTGCTCAATTCAGGAGCTTTTTCATTGCAATTTGCTCAATTCAGTTTTAAAATTGAAGACATTGATTAAATGGATATTCATTGTCAAGCATAGAAATTAACAATACCATAGAAAGTCCTAGAATGGAAATTGCATAAAAATTATGGCACATGTCTGGGGAACTTAGTTGGGGCAAAATGCAAACTGTACGAGCTGGTTTCCCTGTTTTCTGATTGGCATTTTTATTTATCAAGCCAATTTGTGATCTTGATTGTTGCCCCTTGTCCAAAGATCATGTACACAAAAGCAATAATGTATTTACAAAATACTGCAGCGACAGGATAACAAAGAAGGAGATCCTTTGAAACGTTCTGTACGTTCATCATTTTGAAAGATCGCTCCTATAATCTATCAAGAGTATAATCAGACACATATGCAACTTGCAATGTCGATTTGCAGAACATAAATTACTCCAGCTTGAAATCAGAGGCCAAGAAATCTTCAATTATTCATTATATTTTAAAGGGCTTCTACGTTCATTATATTTGAACAATTTTCAAAATCTTTGCATGCTTTGGAATATCAGCTTCCAAAATATCATCAGCACTATATCACATAGGTCATTCAGTGATTAATTGAAAAGTTCCAGCGACATTTTATTTATCTGAGAATGATTGTAGGTAAAGAAGCTTTCAGTGTGTTTCTTCCAGAAAAGCGCTGGGCTTATTAAATGCTTGACAGAGAAATCATCCAATAATTAGAACTTTTATCTGTGAATTCTTTAGATTCTCTTACAACCAGTACACCGACCACTTTCAATAATGACTCTTGTGAACCAAATTTTAATTCGTATTCCAGTGTTGAAAAATTGTATAATAGTTGTCAGTGACTGCTACAAATAGACACAGAATATTAATCCATGGAATAGTAGACTATTTCACATGAAACAATGCCACCATCTCACTTAAAATTCTCTTTATGGAAATCCTGTAATTTGCTGCCAACAACTTCACACCCAACTTGGCAAATAGTTTGACTATGAATCAATGTTTTAGATCGAATCTGATCTGTGTACAAGCCATAGATTTTTCCATGTGCCATCATTGTACATAGGCAAGATATCAAACTTCCATTCTAGTGTACTATTATCTACTTCTATGTTGTCAAGATTGTCAAAATATCGATTCGAAAGTCATAATCATTTTGCTGATGTAGGTGGGATATCTGTTGTTATCTATCATAGATTGAATTGTGATTATGATTTCAAATCTTGGAAACATAGATTGTTTACAGCTATGGGACATACCATGGACATCTATATACTAGCACCTGGACATGACACTCATCACATTGCTATGTCATTGATATAACATAGTGTTGGCCAACTAATTCATTCATGACAAGTCAGCTGTCAGTCTAAATATTGATCAATCAGGTGACGCTTAAATCATTTCAGCATACATGTACACGATGGTATTCAAATGTTGTGCTGTCGGCTGCCGCAGTGGTTCCAGCAATATAACGCCTCAAAACGTTTCATTCCATAAATTTCCGAAAGACCAAGAATTGAGAAAAAGGTGGCTGCATCGAATTTCGCGAGACAATTTTACGTCAACTGATTCCCATCGATTATGTTCTTTACATTTCGTGTCGTGAATTCGACTTCATGAGTATTCGACAAGACAAGAACAAGTCAAGAGCCAAAAAGAAAACCAATCACTCCTGGAAGACGCAGATTAAAGGACACTGCTATACCCTCCGTGTTTCACGGATTACAGTCATATATGACAACTTCGGAGAGTCATAATCGGAAAAGTGTTTCGAGTAATCAAGACATGAAATGGCAGCTTCTCGAGCTGAACTGACAGCAGAAACATTTCTCATTCAAGATCTTGTTGGAAATTTGGAAGATTTAATTCTTCACATTGACAGATCGACGACTTGGCCTAGAGACTTCTTGCATCATAAAAACCCATCCAAGTTATTCATATTCATGGTGGATTTTGATGCCTTTTCTCCTACTGTTACATCCAACATCACAATTCATGATGATCTTTCAACTACAGTTACGTGGAAGGAGAGACGTATTCGCCCGTTCGAATATAGTCATTTGTTTGTCGGGAAAATATCTCTGTCTTCCCAGATTTTGAACTTGACAGCTATATTGAATTCATGGTCAGATGCGAGTTCGGAACCAAAGTATTACATTTCAATGGCGATTGACCGTCTTACGAAATTCTGCAACACCATTAATTCTCACGATTCAAAGCGTTCAATTGAGTTTTTTATTGACAGCTTGAATTATTTCAAATGAATAAACGTGCTCTAGCATTTTCTAATGCCCTCATTGTGTTTTCTTTTGTCATCTACAGCATGAGTTCAAATGCCTATTCCACCATGCTGGATCAATCTATACTCCAGCTACCCAGTTTCCGTCTTTTGAAACGCATCTCTTCTCGCCGCAATTCATCTGCTGAGTAATGGGCAAAAGACCGTTCCAGGACACCATAAAATTAAAAAAAATAGTATCTTTAAAAACGACATAAATTCATGAATTTTGTCCCCTTTTCAGGTTTTTAAGACCTAAATTCATGAATTTAGTCGTTTTTAAAGATACCGATTTTTCAAAAAAATGGTACTTTTTAAATGGTCTAAATTCATGAATTTTGGTCATTTTTCAGGTTATGAAGACCTAAATTCATAAATTTAGGCGTTTTTAAAAATACCCAATTTTTCAAATTTTTCAAAATCTCAAATTTGAGAATTACAATTTTCACCCCCAAAATCATGACCGTTCCAGGACACCGAAAATCAGAAAAGTTAAGAATCTCAAAATTTGAGAATTACAATTTTTACCTTGAAAATCATGACTGTTCCAGGACACTGAAAATCATAAAAGTTAAGAATTTCAAATTCATGAATTTTATCCATCTTTCAGGTTTTTAAAATATATCATGTGACTAATAATATTTCTTTAAAAATGGAAGAAACAAAAGTGGATGAAACAAAAGTGGAAGAAACCGCAAGAATATATCCTTCGTTATCACAGTTAAACTTTTACGGAGCAGCGTGACTTCTTTCTTTCTTTCTCTCTCTCTCTCTCTCTCTCTCTCTCTCGATCCTGTCTGTTACAGGAATATTTTATTCACAATGACATGCATTCTTTAAAACAATTGCTTGTCTTCAATGAGAATAATTCCCGTATGCTTTTAATAGAATGATCTTGAACGCTAATAGAATGACCTTGAACGCTAATGGAAATTTGCACCAAAATTGTTCTCGGAGCAGGAAAATGTGTCGACATGGCTGCCGATAAAAGTGCCGACATGTTTCGAGAGTCGGTGTATTTTTCCATTCAAAATAATGTCGCATGAATGATTGTTATGGAAACCAAAATGAAGAGAAATGCTCATTCATTTCTCTTCTCTCTCATATGTCTATTGTGTTTAGATTGTATTTGTTCTTTTGTTCTCATAGTGTGAATGAGATTTCACAATCCGCATCATGCGCTATTGTCTGTGATTTCCTTCACCGCGTATCAGCTGACACAATTTTAGCAGCTGCTACACGGCAATTCTTTTGAGAAATTTCTGAAATAGATTTTATTCCATTTAAAATGAGTAACATTAGACACTTCCTAAAAATATACGGCAAACAAAACCACGTCAAATTTCGATTTAAATGAGATTGCTAATCAATTGGGAATGAAGAATTTTCACATATTGATGAGGGATGAATTACTATTGATAAAAGATGTGCGAAACACTAACTCCGCTAATCAACTGATTCCTTACAAATGTAACGTTTTAATTTAGATTAAATTAAATCATTTCAAAATCGAATAGGTAGTAAGGAAAGTCATCATTATGGAACAGTTTAAATCAATACCCCCATCTGACTAAGTAGTAAGGAAAGTCATCATTATGGAACAGTTTAAATCAATACCCCCCTTCTGACTAAGTAGTAAGGAAAGTCATCATTAGAGAACAGTTTTAAATCAATACCCCCTACCTTCTGACTTCTAGGGGTCCCTTAAGAAATTTTTTTATTATAAAATGAGCAACATAAATGAGTTTTTGAAATTATATGGAACACAAACAACAACGAATTTCGATTTAAAGAAAATCGCAAATCAATTGGGAATAAAGAATTTTCATGTTCTAATGAGAGACGAATTACAATTCCTAAAAAATAAGCCAACAATAACTATAAATTTCATAACAAATCCTCATACGTCAGACCAAAAAGGAATACATTGGTCTGCAGGTATCTTTAATAAAAATCGAGATAATTACTATTTCGACCGCCCAGAGGCTGACAACTATTGGTTCGACTCTTATGGTTTACCTCCAACAAACGAAGTCAAAAAATTACTTGGCAATGGAACTTATAATACATTTGAAATTCAAAAACCGGGAACTACTTACTGTGGTCAATTATGTCTTTATGTTTTATTTAAATTACAAAAAGGAGTACCATTTCTTGATATTATGTTAGAATTGAACGAACCGTAGGTTCTATGGCTACGCCTAACAAGGGAATTTCATTCCCGAAACGTTAGTTCCAATAATAATGATAATGATAATTAAAAATCAGTTCGTTGTAATTCATTTTGATAAAATCGGCCTCTGATATTTTCATCATCTAAATCTTTGATTTCGTAAGTAATCGGATAAGTTTGATTTATTTTACAAACTTCAAATATCTCGTTCGTCCAGTATCCGATGAAGCCTTTTTCAAATTTATTCTTATACTTAAATATTCTAACTCTATCACCAATTTTAAATTTCGGCTTAAGTTTCTGCAAATTCGGATTACTCTCATTCAAATTATTATTTTCGTTCGAATAATTATTCTCGAATATTTTCTTTCGGATTAAATCAGGGTCGTCAGAAGCATTCTTTGGGGTTTCTTCAATACCAGAATGAACTTTATTATTGTACTCTTCTACAATTCCTGGTAATATCTTCAACCATTTCTGATTTCTTTGCTCAGTAAATTTCTTGAATAATTTATTTTTTAACGTCCGATTGAATCTTTCTATCACTACGGCCTTCCCTGCATTTTCAGTTGAATAAACTGAGCCTTGGCGGTGACTTTCGTCTGTTTCAAATAGTGGCTGAACATTTCTGTTATAAAATTCCGATCCGTTATCAACAAGCAATTTCCTTGGCTTTCTATTACTTTCTTTAAAGATTTCTTCAAACGCATATTTAACTGATAGACCACTTTTATTTTTTAAAGGTTTTACCCAAGCATATCGTGTATATAAATCTATAACGGTCAATGCGTATTTATAATCTTCTTCATTCGGCATATGAATAAGATCAGCTTTCCAAATATCATCTTTTAAATACTTTTACTTTCAATAAATATTTAGGCCTTCTGTATTCCTTGTGGATTTCGGACGCGTAGGTTCGAGCTTTGCTCTCAGACAGCTTTGCTGTCGTTTCATTTAAACCCTGACCGAATAATATTTTAGCATGTAAAGCTTTCTTAACAAACATTCTTTCAATTTTTTCTCTAAATGTAGGATTTTGAATACTATCTAATTCTTCTATCATCTTCTTATCAGCTGCATGACGAGATTTCAGGTCATGATTTCGATAAGCTAAATCATGTCTATAAGCTGCGGCATCTACTCTGTTTATTGGTTCTTCACCTGGTTTCGGATTATTATTCTCATCTAGTCTTATACCTAAT
Source organism: Prostheceraeus crozeri (assembly GCA_907163375.1). Taxonomy (NCBI): domain Eukaryota; kingdom Metazoa; phylum Platyhelminthes; order Polycladida; family Euryleptidae; genus Prostheceraeus; species Prostheceraeus crozeri. Next base: position 277,858 of record CAJQUW010007813.1, read on the forward strand.
CGGGTTCCTGGACCGGTATATGAATGACCAGGAAGATGTTTTTCTTTCGAATATTTACTCCAAATAAATCCAGGAAAGTTTTCTAATGCTTTTTGTATGTCACCTCCAATATGCTGACAATTTGAGTTTTATTTTTGTTTAATAGATAATTTAATAAATCTAAATTAGCAATTTTTAATTTAATCAAATTTTCGGAATTTTTAGAATTCATTTTAAAAGATAAAATAAATGTTTTACTGAATCGGACCAATGGTCCTCAGGTTACTAACCCATAGAACCAAAGGTCCTGAGGTTATTACCGAATCATACTAGGACTTAGATTTATTCCAGAACCATCTTTAGTTTCTTTAATTTCAATTAAATCATCAACATTGTGGAGAATATTTTTAAGAACTCGTTTTCCTTCATCAACTAATTTTAATTTACTAATAAAATTATCTAGTATTCCGTCACCCCTAGCAACTTTCTCTAACTCTCTATTATGACGTTTTTGTTCTTCTAATGCTGCCTTCTCTGATTTATTTACTGCTTGGACAATACCAGCTGTCCCACCTGCAACACTTCTTGCTGCTGCTATGCCTCCTATTATTAGTGGAATTAATGGGAGAATCCCGCCATTCTTTTCTTCTTGTAATTGAATATTCTCTATCATTGGTTTACTTATGTAATACTTTTTTTTATTAATCGTAATAGTTTTAGGGGTATTTTTGTCAACAATATTACGTAATTTTAATTCAACAGTTTTATTATTATTACTTATCGCTTGCGACATTTTTAATAAAAAAATTTTAAGTTATCAAAAATTTTTAATCTATTCTAGTTATGAATAAATTTTAAATCAGGAATTTTGATCTATTCTAGTCATGAATAAATTTTGAGTTAGGAATTTTAAATCTATTCTAGTTACGAAAAATTTTTAAGTTCAGAATTTTTAATCTATTCTAGTTACAAAAAAATTTTATTACTAATTACTAAAAAACATTTTAAGTTATCAAAAAATTAATTAATCCTAGCCATGTTTCCATTAAGAATTTCAATAGAATATTTTACATCTTCTAGCAATAAACCATAAGCCATCAATGAAGTTGTGGAATCTTTTTTTTCAATATTAATTGTTACATCACAACCAGTCTTGATAATATCTTCAGATTGTGCACTTAAATCGAAACAGAAAACAGGATATAAATGACTCCAATCTCCAGGAGTTAATTGTGGTTCAACTCCAAATTCTATACAAAGATTTCGATAAGAATCATATCCTTCCATAAATTGATTATTGGTATCATCGAATCTTAATGGATCAATTGGATAACGGGTTTGATTTAATGAAACTTGTAAACTTCGAATTGTATTAATATGAAAAAGATTGTTGTTCTTATCAAAACTTAGAGAATTATTTCTTTGAAATGTTAGTAATAAATATCTTGGAGTATTTGAAGTTCTAGTAAAATGCCAGTTAAATCTTTGCTCTGAAAAAGTTACTGAACTAGCAGTACGCTTTAGAAAATTTACTGGAATTGGTTTGTTAGTATTTAATCTTGTTGCAATAGCTGTTTCAATCTCTAAACTAGGAGTAATATGCTTAATCCACCATTCAAGTCTATCAATTTTTAAATATGCTTTTTTTCCAGTTTTACCAAAAAAGATTAATTCATTATTTGCTGTACGATGAATTATTAATTTAAATTTTAATTGATATGATATTTTATCATAATCTAAATATCCGAATAATGGAGACAATGACCAATTTACTGTCTGTTTACTTTTCTTGTTAAACTCACGTCTTTCTTTATATGCACTATTGTTTGTTTTATTTAAATGTTTTGCAATATTTTCTACATCTTTCGCAATTCCTGCGGTATCTGTTCCAGCGTAAGTTAAATCATCTATAATTATACCATCATTAGTATCAGGAAACCAACCTTCGATTTCATACTTTTTATTATTTTCACCAATTGTTACAAATCTAAGCATTGTATCAATTACACCTGGAGAATCACATATTGTTTCTATATTTTGAGTTGCAACATCTAAACGCATTTGTGTAAATAATCTTGGAAAGAAATTATTCTCTAGTGCAATATTATCGGTATCTGGTAATGGTGTGGTAAAATTGGCATCACTATATAAAGAATATTCACAGTGTAAAAATGAATCAGGTAGATATAAATAACTCTGCTGATTATCAACTTCAAAAATTAAATCACCTCCAGTATTCACTCTACTGGAAGAACCGGGATTCATAGCAATTCTTATATAGTCATTCTTTTTTTGATTATAACTAACACCTGGTGGTTTATCTAATTCAAATTTATTTTCAATTAGCAAAGACATTTTTATAAAAAATAATTTGACTTTTTGTTTTTTCTCACACACAGAAAAAATTTTACTAAAATAATTTTACTAAAAAATTTTATTAAAAAAATTTTACTAAAAAATTTTACTAAAAAATTTTACTAAAAAAATTTTACTAAAAAATGTATTTTAGAATTTTGCTAGATTATTACCTATTTCTTCAATTGAACGTTTTATGGCTACGCCTGATTTCTTCTTATGTTTACTATCAGACGGAGCTGCGCTCCTCAAGGTTTCCCCACAGCTATGTTAGCAATTTTGTTTTTTGTTTCCTCTGAAAGTTTTTTTAAATTTTTAGCTCTTCAGAATCATTCCTAAGTTTACGAATAGCTTCTAGTTGTTTTAATTCGCTTTGAGACTTAACAGCATTTGATATTGCACTAGCTGTACTACCTATAGCAGCTGCTCCTTTTGCAGCAGATGTAATCAAATCTTTATTATTTTTAATTAAGTTAACGATACTTCTAATACCAGAAAAAAAGCCAGCTCCTTCCGTGTGAACGGCACCTGCTGTTACTAGGAGCTTTTGTGTTCCGACTGTTTCTCTATTATCATAATGATAAACAGGATTCATACGTGGTTCATGAGCAATTCTTTGATTTGAAGCAAGATGTTTAAGATTGTGTTTATAAATTATAGGCATTTTTAGGAATAAATTTGACTTTTGGGAAAAAATATTTACGTTAATATTTACGTTTATGATTGGTTAGTAACCTGAGGACCTTTGGTCCGATCAAGATTTACGTTTGTGAATGGACAACAACTTCGAGATAACTTTATTAATTGTCTGTTGCACTTTATCTATTGCGTCAAGTAGCGTGCGGTGTACTTTAATTTCTTTTCTATTAACTTGCATTTTCTCCTGATTCATCTTCAACGCTGTTTTAAGAGCATTTAACTTATTTTTTAGAACATCTAATTGTCTTTTAACAGAATCTAACTGTTCTTTATTTTCTTTAGAGTTTTCTTGTAAATTTTTCTTTAATTCATTTTCTAAATTGATTTTAAGAGTTTTTATTTTATCAACTCTTTGATTAAGTGAGTTTACTTCATTTATTATTCTATTCATCTTTTTCATTTGTTGAGTAATTTTAGAACTTAATTCATCAACACTTTTTTGGAATGTAGTTTGTAACTGCTTTAAATTTTTTTAAATTCTTTCAGGTAGTTTTTCTATTTCATCTTCTAATTGTTCTTTTAACATTTTTATCTGATGTTTATTTTTAATTACAGCAGATTTTAAATTTATAGAAAGTAATATTAAAATTTTTGATTGTTCTGAAATCTTTTTAAAAAGTTTTGCTATATCTGCTTCTAGCTCTCTATCCTTTTCATCAAGTTTTAATAATTTTTCGTTTAATGATTTGTCATTAAGTTTAAGCAACTTTGATTCATTCATCAGTGGAACCAAAACATCGTTTATATATTTTTCTTTTAAGTCATTGATTTGTGTATCAACATATTGTTTATTTGTCAACTCTGTATTTTGTTGCGGAAGAATAGAAAGATGCAATGGACCAGATAAAACGTCTCCAGTTTTCATGATATAATTTTCTATTTTTATTTCTAATTCACGATTATTTGGGATATATGCACCTCCACCAACATTTGGTAACATCATTTTTTAACAATAAAAAAGTAATTTTTTTATATAATGAGAAAAAAAAATTATTTTCTAATAAAAATAAAAAAAAATAAAATTTTTTCTAATGAAAATACAAAAATGGATAAAGCAAATTTAAAAAAATTATATTCGTCCGCATCATCCTGTTCTTCTTATTTGACGAGATCAACGGGATTTGAAAATAAATTTTTTGATAATAATAATAATAATAATCCATGTATAGATGTAAATATTTTATTTGAATTACAAGCCGAAATATTTAAAGAACAAACAAAAGGTTTACCTTCTATAGAAACTAACTATTGTATATTTCCAGGTGATCCATTTATTAAATTTATGGAGATTGTAGGTAAATATAATGATGTTGCATATGTAGAATTAAATAAAGAAAATATGGTTATAATAGGTCATAATAATGTTTATGGTTTTATTAGAGCAGTTTTACCGATTAGTAATACGGATTGGATAGAAACTAAAATTATTAATTATATCAATATTAAAGAATTAGTTAAAAAATTAAAATCGTTTTCAAAGGAAAAAATTAGATTATTTGTTGATGAACAAAACCAATATAATATTCATATAGAGAGTAAAAAACATAACGAAGAATTATTATGTCAAGTATATTATAGAGACACAATTTATAAACAAGAAACATTAGAAATGCCCCAAAGATATGATGATGATACGTATATAGGATTATATTCAAACTTAAATATTAATTTATTAAAATCTTACATAAATGGCTTAGCTCAACAAGAAAAAATTTATATGTGGACAACACCTTATACTATTAACAATGACCATAATCATAATCATAATAAACGAACCGAAGGTTCTAGGGCTTTGCCCGATCTTAAAGAATCTTATGATAATAATAATGATAATAATATAGATGATGATAATATAAATGATGATTCTGAAACATCTGAAAATGGTGTAAATGGTAAACAGATTATAAAAATATTAGTAATTATAAAAATTTAAGTGAAGAAAAATTTATATCTCATACTGATGTACATGATATTAATACTACATATAATCAAAATTTATCTAAATTTAATTTTCTTACAATTGAAAATAATGATGATGGTATAGTTGAAGATACTGTTAGACAACTATGTGTCGGGTCTACAAAATTTAAATTAGGATTTACATCTAATCAATTTAAAATTTTATCATCTTTAATAAAAACTAAAAGTGATTCAGATTATGGTGGTGTTATTAAATTTTCCAAAAGAGATCAAAGACCAATATTTTTCTCTATTATATTACTATCAGATAAAAAATGTAATTTAGAATTAGATATACCAATAAGAGAATGGTATCCAATCCCAAAAAGTGTAATTTATGATGATGATGAAGAATCAATTTATGATGATGAAGAATCAATATTTAGTGAAAATAAATTTAAATTATCTTTTGATAAAACGTTATATGATAAAACTTAATGTGATGAAACTTAATGTGACAAAGAAAATAAAATAACTTAAGAACATGAAGTATACAATAATATAAAATAACTCTCAAGACCTTGATATTAGAATGTTTATATCTAAAATTAAAACACAATTTTTTTCTTTAAAAAATAAAAAAATGGAAAATACCAAGTTTTATTGTGTCTTATGTGAAAGAAAGTTGCAAACAAAAAGAAGTTATCAATCTCATTTAAATAGTAAATTGCATTCACAAAATGTAGATCGAGTTGATGAAGGAAATATATTAAAATTAAATAATTGTAAAAACTATCTAGAAACATTACCTACTGATATAAAAGTTAAAAAAATGTTTGATGATTATTCACATTCGGAATATAAAAAAGTTTTTAATAGTGAAGATGAGACCATACAAACCGAAGGTGCTAGGGCTTGGCCCGTACCAGATGGAAGATATTTATTTAGCGATACTGATGAATTTAACGAAGTAGATGAATTTGATGAAGCCGAACGAACCGAAGGTTCTAGGGCTTCGCCATTAACAGATATAAAATATTTATTTAATGAATCGGTTGAACATAATGAAACCGATGAAACTTTTTATAATGTATTAACAAACTTTTTCAAAATATTTAAGAAATCTTTCAAATGTTATATGAATGTAGAAGTACTTTATACAAAAAATGGACCTGATGGAATTCCTGAAGAAATAATACAAGGACATTTTACAAATTCACAAGAAATTCATAATGTAAATGATATACAACCCATATTTGAATCGATGATACTTAAATTAGAAAATTGTATAATTGAAGCCCAGTTACGTGAATCTGGTTGGAGATTTGTTAAAATACTATCTAAGAAAATAGTAATTGATAAATATAAAAATAATACTGGTGGTAGTTATGTTCCTTTACCTGTCAGTTCACCACAAATAATCAACATAAAAAATGAAGATGATTATTGTTTTCTGTGGAGTATTATAGCACATTTACATCCTGCAGAATATCATAAAGAAAGACTAAGTCATTATAATAAAGAAGAATACATAAATGAATTTGATCTTTCTGATGGCTTACATGAATTTCCATATGATTATAATAGGTTAAAAAAGTTTCATAAAAAGAATAAAAATTTAATAGAAGTAAATGTTTTTGAATTAAATGTGAATTATGTTTCTATTGGTAAAATTACTCCACTTTACTCAGATTCAAAAAAATTTTATTTGAATAATAAAAATTTATGTCAATCAGAAATAGTATATAATGATAGGGGAAATTACATGCATCATAATATTTTTTACCAAGGAAATATAATATGTACTGAAAAATTTGAAATTGTTAAAACATTATCACCAATAATGATTAATCATAATAATTATAAAGGACGTAATGATGATCATGATGCCAATTATTTATCTTTATCTTTAGTATATCAACAAAAATTACAAAATTTAAATGAAAGTTTACAAAAATGTAAAACAGATTATCAACAACAAACAAAAATATTAGTACAAGAATATGGCCATAAATATCAAAATAAGATAGAAACGATTCAAAAATTAAATGAAGAAAATAATGAAGACAATAAAGAATTAAATAATGAAGAAAATGAAACCAATCAAAAAATAAATGAATGTTTAAAAAAATGTCAACAACAATATAAAGAACAATATGATAAAGAATATATTTATCAGCTACAAATATTAAATCAAAATTTTCATCGAAATACATTTAATCTTACAAAAGAAATTGATGAAACACATGAAATATATAAAGATAAATTTGAAAAATTAAAACAAACAAAACAACCAGCACAAGCGAATATATTATATTATCAGGGTCATTTTATATTGTGTAAAGATGTTTCTATATTTACAAAAATTTCAGATAATACAAATTTTCCTTGTCTTCAATGTATGACAAGTTTTAGAACTTTAGAAGAAATGAATAGACATTTGGAGAATTGTCAACAAAATGAAGCAGTTGAAAATACTTTTCCTAAAGATGATTATTTAATATACACGTATAATAGACATTGTTTTAAAAATAAAGTACCCTTTACTATTTATTGTGATTTTGAAGCATATAATGTTAATATGACACAAAATCACGGGACATCGGAGATGTCTTCCAGGGCTTCGCCCGATTCTGAAAATGATAATTCTGAAAGTGATAATTCTGAACAAAGTAAAGAAAAATATTTATTTAAACAAAAACCATTATGTTGGGGAATGTACATTCATTCAAATTATCCTGAATTATTTAAATCAGAATATTATCAATACTATGGTGAAGATAGTTCAGAAATGTTTACAAAGAAAGTAGAAGAATTACAATGTCGTTTTTCACAATTGCTTGAAACAAATATACCAATGCTTCCATTAACGGATGAAGAAAAAATTAATTTTGTTAATGAAACAAAATGTTTTTACTGTGGAAAAGAATTTACAAAAAATTATAAAAATGGCAAAGGTAGATATCTTGACAAAGTAAAAGATCATGATCATCTGAATGGATTCTATAGAGGTGCAGCACATAATTCTTGTAATCTTAATGCTAATAAATTTAAATATAACTTTGCTCCTCTATATTTCTACAATGGTTCTAAATATGATTTCCATTTCATAATGAAAGATTTATTTTCATCTGAAAAATTACAACAACAACAAATAAATGTACTATGTAAAACAGAAGAAGAATATTTTTCAATGCAATTAGGTTGTATTAGAATTTTAGATGCATTTAGATTTTTTACTCCTTATTCATTAGATGTTATGGGAAAAACTTTGAAACCTGAACAATGTAAAATATTAAATAAATATAATTTAAAACCTTTGAAAGGCATATTTCCGTATGAGTACATAACTGGAGATTTTAATTCTGTGAATAAAATTATAGAAGAAAAACAACTTCCTCCAATAAATAAATTTAAATCAACATTAAAACAATCACAATTATCTGACGAAGACTATGCAGAAGCTGAAAAGAATTGGAGAGAGTAAAATTGTAAAACAATGTATGATTATACAATGAAATATCTTCAGATAGATGTATTAATGCTAGCTGATCTTTTCGAAAACTTTCGTGATATGTGTTTAGAATATTACGGAATAGATCCATGTTATTGTTATTCTACACCAGGTTTAACATGGTTAGCAGGATTAAAACATACAAATGTTAAACTTAAACATTATAAAGAACATACATATGATAAATTATTATTTTTTGAATCTGGAATTAGAGGTGGAGTTTCATCAGTTTTAGGTAATCGTTATGTACAGTGTTACAATAAAAAAGTAAATCCTGATGATTATGGAATAATGAAACCTTTATCTCCAGAAGAAAGTGATCAGTTTATAAAATTGTTTAATCAAAATATAGAAGGACTTATATCAAATGAAGATAGTCAAGCAGCAGTTGATGAAATCATGAGAGAAAACTATTTGTTATATTATGATTTTTATAGCTTATATTCTTCTTGCATGATACAAGAATTACCAACAGGTGAAATGTCATGGTGTAATATTCTAGATTATCAAAAAACATATGATGGAAATTATAATCATGGTTATATATATGAAGTTGATTTAGTATACCCTGATGAAATAAAAGATAAAACAAAATATTTTCCTTTCTGTCCCGAAAACAAAATTCCCAATATAGAAGATTTTTCAGATTATCAAAAATCTATAATTCCTAAGAAACACAGACCAACAAAAAAACTTATGTTAACACAAAGTAATAAAGGAAAGTATGTTGTTGAAGGAAGAATGCTAGATAGGTATTTAGAACATGGAATGATTCTCACCAAAATACATCGAAAACTATTTTATCAAAAATCTAAATGGTTAAAAAATTATATAGAGTTCAATATTGAAAAACGTAAAATAGCTAAAAGAAATAAAGATGATTTTGGAAACGTGTTCTTCAAATTAATGAATATTGCATTTTATGGTAAGACTTTAGAAAATGTGCGTAATAGACAAAATATTGAAATAGTTTATGATAAAGATAGGTTTCAAAATTTAACAAGGAAACCTACATATAAAAGAACTACTAGATTTAGTGATAAACTATGTGCTGTACATTTACGTCGAATTAGCGTAAAACATGATAAGTTTAATTTTATTGGATTCACTATATTAGAATTAGCTAAACTATTTATGTATAGATTTATATATGATTATTTAGCACCTGCTTATGGCAAAAACTATAAATTACACTTTACAGATACGGATTCCGTTTTCTTAGAATTAACAATACCGCATAATTCTACACTTGTTAAAGAAATAGATAAAATAAAAGATATCATTCATCCTTCAGAATTATGTAAAGTAAAAGATGAGTTAGAAGGAAATGAAGATTTCATAACAGAAGCTATGTTTTTAAAATCTAAATGTTACTGTTATGATACAACTAATATTTTAACACATAAAACATTAAAAGGAATTTCAAAGGCAACAGTGGCTAATCAAATAACATTTCAAGATTATAAAAATGTATTATTTAATAATGAAATAAAAACAGCATGTAATTATAGACTTAATTCAAAGAAACATAAAATGTATTTAAAAGAAGAACATAAATTAGCATTAGATCCATTTGATGATAAAAGAAAGATTTTGCCTGATGGAATAACTACTTCACCTTTTTAAAGTTTATTTATTATTATTTAAATCCGTCTAGAAAAAAATTTTTATTATTTAAATCAGTCTAGAAAAAATTTTTTTATTATTTAAATCAGTCTAGAACAAAAATTTTATTATTTATTACTCAGTATAAAAATTTTTTATCACTCGGCAAACAAATGTTCTATAACTCTATCATGAATTTTTTTATCAATATTAATTGTAATGGAGCCATAATCTTTTGACCAAGCATTGTTACACGATTGTTTAAATTCATCTTTATTTCCTACACATAAATCTCTTAACAAATCACTTAAGTTTCTTGCATTTATTTCAAATAGTATAAATATATTTGCATTCTAATAACACTTCCGTCTAATGAATACATAATTTGTGTTAAATAAAATACACTACAGTTATTATGTCTACCTCTTGTGAAATAATTTCTCTGAACTGACTGATTTCTATCATTAACGCAATCATCAAAAATTACACAATGTTTCATTGTTTTATCTAGTTTACTAGGATCTTGCATATTACCACTATCATCTATTAATTGTATCTTTATATGCTTATTTTTATTGGATTCAACTAACTGATTATTTTTTGCTGCTTCTTCACACCACGAACTTATTTCTTCTTCATCTTCAGATTTTTCATATTCTTTGAATAATGAAGCAATTGCTGTTTTTTTAAGATTATTTTCAAATCCATATTTTAAAAATTGATAGACGGGTTGTTCTGCTGTTGTTGTATAAATTATAAGATTGTTATAATCCAAAAAATTTGGAGTCGTTAAAATTTTAAATAATAGATATGTTTTTCCACATCCTGATCTTCCACAAATAACTGACAAAACTTTAGTAGATAAATTTGGATGATGATTAAATTTCAGTTTTTTTTTATTTAATGGTAGTACTTAACTCATTTTTTAATAAAAAAGTTTTATTTTTATTTTAAAAGAAGAAGAAGAAAATTAAACTTCTCTAGCTTCGCGTGGGAGTTTATACCTCTCGAACGGGAGTTTATACCTCCCGAACCAAAAGATCTATCATAATCTCTTCACCTCCAAAATTTATTTCTTGTCCTTTTTCATCAGTGATTCTAATGTTAATGTTGTTAATAGTTTTTCTTGTAATAGGGAAATATATTAATGTTTGTGGAATTACATTTAATCTATAACCAATGGGTACAGTAAAAGCTGGAAAACTGAATATTAAATTAGATAATTTACCATTTATATATCCTCCTTCAATAATGTCACAATGTACAACAATTGAATTTATTTCAGTTATTTTTGGAATCTTCTCACCTAAATGATAACCTTGACTATAGGTTTGTTTATTAAATCCTAATAGCTTTGACAATGATCTATCATGATTAAAATCAACTTGATGATTTTCGTCTAAAGTAAGAGAAAATTTATTAACTGCCGGTTCAACTGCAAAATGTAATTGTTTCTTATCTTTAAATGGTATACCTAAATTTCTCTTAATTTCATTTGATATTGATTCAACTTCGTAAGAACCAGGAAGAAAAGTTAGTACTTTCCACGTTTTGTCTTTATCAGTAGAATATCTAAATTGATCATTCACATCTTTGATAACGTTTTGAATAGTGTTAAATGTAGAGAAACTAGTCAATGCAATTTGATAATTTTTATTTTGTTCCAAATGAAGAATGGGTTCTAAATTACAAGTGTGTGATGAAGTAGTTGTTATAATTTTTAACGTCGTACTAAATTTTGATGAACCCAAAATCTCTGTCAAATTTTCTAAATGATTTTTAATTTTGTCTAAATCTGCTGAACACATTTTTTAGTTAAAATTTTGAATAAATATTATAGATAAAAATCGTAGATAAAAATCATAGATAAAAATCATAGATAAAATCATAGATAAAAATCATAGATAAAAATCATAGATAAAAATCATAAATAAAAATCATAGATAAAAATCATAGATAAAAATTAGAAACAACATATTTCAGCTACGGGCGAAGCCCTTAAAGACATCAGAGATGACCCGTTATACTTTTATAATCCTCTTCATTTAGAATCTTCTTTTCTAACAGTCTTTTTAATATAGCATGAATTTCATTGAAACTAGAATTATGTCCTTCTTTTATTGCAGATATTAAAATATTTAATCTATTTAGTAATTCTTGTGGATCATCTGGTAAAAATACAGTTGTTTCTGTTTTAAAACCTTTTCCTACTTTAACTCCCGGTGATAATAAATTTTCTAATTGTTTATAACGTATAAGAGATTTTACTGCACCAACTCTATCTAACATAGCTTTATATTTTATAAGATCTTCTACAGCATAATTATTTAAATCTGCTCCTCTTAAAAGATCAACAAAATTTCTATCTAAATTAAAAGAAGATTTATCTGGTGAAAAAATTAAACCTCGAAAAAGTTGTGGAAATATTTCTTTTTGTCCGAGATAAAATCTAGGTATTGTTTTTCCATCTATAAATGAAATAGAATGTTCAAATTGCATAGATTTTGGTAATTTCTTATTAATGTTTGATTCTAGTAATGCATAGTCATCTAATATAGTTTTGTGCTCTGGATCTGTTATATCAATTTGTTTATCATTATTTGTAAGTTCTTTTTCAAGAGTTTTAAATGGTTTCATAGTTTTTTCAAAATCAGTTTTTACTTGCTCGGTTTGGTGCATTTTTTCAAACATATCAGATTGAATACCAGCTTTTATCATTCTATGTTGAAGATGATTTTCTTTCATAATATTTCTTTGTTTTATTAACTCTTCTAATTGTTTTATTCTTTTAAAATTATCAGCTCTAATTTTATCCATTTTTAAAATATAATATTTGAATTTTGTGGTAACATTGAAATACAGCAAAAACATTTTACTGAACAAATTATTTTTTTATTGCTTTGTTGTCTGACATCTTTTCGTTTAAAGTTTTCTCGTTTTAAGTTTCGTTTGATAAAGTTTTGTTTAATAAAGTTTTGCTTAAATTTTCGCTTAAAGTTTTTAGCTCTTCTAAAAAAAATTTTGTCATTTTCTTCATTAGAAATTTTACCATCACTAGAAATTTTGCCATCCTGTCTATTCTTATCATCAACTTTTTCGGACTGTAATTGAAAGGATATTTGATTTACTTCATTAGCTATTTGATCAAATTTTTCAATCTCATCTAACGTAATAACATTATCATCACATACTCTTTGAAAGTAGTAATGTAGTTTATCATAGACTTCTTTAATATGTAAATGCTTAGTTTTTAATGATTTTCGTTTCTTAGTTATTAAAGATTTATCTAACATTGTAACAAGTGAAGTTGCAAAAACACCCGTACCTGTTAAAGCTGTAGCAACTACTGGAATTACTAAAACACCAGAAGATATAACAATAGTGAGAGCGCCTAAACTTATTGTTAAGAATATGCCAATTCCTTGTGTTACATTCTTAACTTTAGTCCATCTCTTTCTTAATTTTTTATAATGCTCTAATCTTAATAATAATTGAGATTCCTTATCTTTCATATAACGTACTCTATCTTTGTGTTTTTCTTTATTCATTTTTTCAATGTCCATTAAAGTAGAACTACGTTCATATGATGACGAAGGATATATTCTTGCGGTTTCTTCCACTTTTGTTTCATCCACTTTTGTTTCTTCCATTTTTAAAGAAATATTTTTAGTCACATGATATATTTTAAGAACCTGAAAGACGGATAAAATTCATGAATTTGAAATTCTCAACTTTTATGATTTTCGGTGTCCTGGAACGGTCATGATTTTCAAGGTAAAAATTGTAATTCACAAATTTGAGATTCTTAACTTTTATGATTTTCGGTGTCCTGGAACGGTCATGATTTTGGGAGTAAAAATTGTAATTCTCAAATTTGAGATTTTGAAAAATTTGAAAAATTGGGTATTTTTAAAAACGCCTAAATTTATGAATTTAGGTCTTCATAACCTGAAAAATGACCAAAATTCATGAATTTAGACCATTTAAAAAGTACCATTTTTTTGAAAAATCGGTATCTTTAAAATCGACTAAATTCATGAATTTAGGTCTTAAAAACCTGAAAAAGGGACAAAATTCATGAATTTATGTCGTTTTTAAAGATACTATTTTTTTTAATTTTATGGTGTCCTGGAACGGTCTTTTGCCCATTACTCTGCTGGCCTGAGTGCATCAGGATATCTGAAGCTGTGTATTTCTCGATTGAACGAAATGGATCGACATATTATTCTTATTATAGATGAGATTTGATTTATATTGACTATTACACTACTCAGCTAAGCGAGTTGAGCTGTGTGGAGGAGCGATTATCGGGGCCCAGGGATGCGATGAAGACGGTGTACCATGTACGGCATTGTGCTTCATGGCAAAAAATCTAACAAATGGTTATCGTGATATCGTCGCCATGTTTCCCTTACGGAAAATGTCAGTGACTATTTTACGCGATCGCTACCTTCAAGTGATGAAACTTTTATCAATTACTGGCTTCAAAACAGTTGCTCTCTGTATCGATAATCTTTCGACAAACAGAGCGTTTTAAAAATTCCTTAGTGCATGATGCATGTGATGCGAGTTTTGATCATATCATCGAGTTATACAAACTTGAATTGAATTATTCCCTGAAATTAATAATGTTGTTTTTATTCAAGAATTGCGATACTGAAAAGTTGGCCAACTGTGGTATACTAGTTATTTCAGTGACATGTCCAGGTGCTAGTATATAGATGTCCATGGGACATACCATGGACTCCTAGAGATATAACACCTGGACTGAAAGCTGAAATAGACGGCTGATTTGACTCTGATAGTAAATGGAGAAAAATAATAGTTGCCAAACAAAAGTGAGATGATTTAAGAAAAAGAAGTAGGAATTTCTGGAAATCAGAGGAACACGGGATAGCAACCAACTGATCATCGTTGACTGGATATGGAATATTAACAATATTAAATGCAACAATAGCGTTTGACAGCATGATTTGTACAATGTACGTAATGGGCAAAAAAATGATCAGTGGAGACAGTATCAGCAATGGCTGCTTGAGCCCTCTGCAACGTGTCCTATCCTGCCTTTATTCAGGCCTTATTTATGTGTGAAATATTAGTTATCTAGTGAAAACGAGATGATTTAAGAAAAAGAAGTTGAACTTTCTGGAAATCAGACGAATATGGGATTGCAACCAACTGATCATCGTTTCACTCACTAATGAAGGACATTGAAAACCTGTTACCTTGAACTATTTAATCTATCAGATTTTAGTATATAATTTTTTGATAAATTACTTCAAATTGCTCTACCGTTGTTATCACACCACCTTGTGTTGGTCAGGAAAATGTCGTTTTATCTGTTCAATTGTATACACAGCGAAAAACACAGTTTCTGTGCGCTTTATGATAATCCCCCTCTTGAATTTGTATTGTGTTGAGTCGCAGTTTGGCACTGGAAAACAAATTTTTCATCTCATGTCTATCATGATGGACTATACAGTGACGGAGCACTCGATGTGGTCTTTGCACTGCGGACTCCAATTCACAGAAGTATTGAATGTGGCTCAAAAATATCTTTCCGATCGAAAGATCAACATCTCGTACAACAAGCAGGTTACTTAAAAATTCCTTCTAACTTTTTCACAATTTACTTTTTTATTAGGTTTATGCTGTTCGATTAAAAATGTTCCAGCGACCACACATCGGATTAAAACAAGATTCATTTCGCCATTTTGCGAGCAGGCCTTATTTGCAACCTCATATGTGTGACCGAGTAAAATCTCATTGAGTGAATCAAACAACATTTGGCCTTAGCGATCAAGTGCTCTAAACTTGTGCAAAAGAAGAGATAGTTGAATCATTAGCAATATCACAATTTTGATCATGAAGATAACCGAAGTGGTCGTTATTTTGAATGATCAAACTTGATTTTATCCTTGGAAAAGTATATTAGCAAAATTTGTATTCATCAAGTTTTGTCAAAAATCTGGACATATTGCAACTTTCTGAGGCAAGCATCATTCTTACGTCCTCCAAAGAAGTAAGATTAGCCTATAAGTTTCTAACACTTTACCCAATTTTTCTTCAATAAATTCAGAAGAGCGTTTTAGTCGTATCTGGCCGTGACAGATTTCATCATTTCGGTTTTCGTTGCTCCAAAAAAAACAAGACGAAGAATTTGAAGACGTCAGGGATTGCAGTATTTCCTATTTTCCTCTCATTGATTCCTCATTGACATGTGTAGAGCCATCTATTTAAATCGACATTTCGAACACCAAAATAGAAATTCTATACATAAAGAGGACCTGAATGAAGGCAGGATAGGACACGTTTCACATTACAGACTGATGTAGAGGACTCAAGCAGCCGTTGCTGATACTGTCTCCACTGATCATTTTTTGCCCATTACGTACATTGTACAAATCATGCTGTCAAACGCTATTGTTCCATTTAATATTGCTAATATTCCATATTCAGTCAACGATGATCAGTTGGTTGCAATCCCATGTTCCTCTGATTTCCAGAAATTCCTACTTCTTTTTCTTAAATCATCTCACTTTCGTTTGGTAACTAATATTTTTCTCCATCTACTCTCAGATTCAAATCAGTCGTCTTGCGTATAAATCAATTTCAGCTTTCAGTCCAGGTGTTATATCTCTAGGAGTCCATGGACATACCAAATGTACCGTAGCGCTTCAGCGACATGACCTAAATGACACTTCATCGCTATGGTATTTTGGTTAATGTCGACCAATAACGATATTTACCAATGGTTGGCTTGGTCGGTCGTGTTTGTCTGCTACCATTCTAAGTAATAGTGTTAAAACACAGCAGCATTTTGGTTAGAATTTTTTATGCATTTAGTGCATTCATACCGATTATGAGCCCATCATTCAGTATATGAAATCAGGCCCATCTATCTCATCAAATCATTTAAATATAGAACGATAAATGATGTTATTGATGATGCTCGCAATTGGGCTGATTCAAATTCAAATCACATCAACACATCAATTACGTCCAATTTAACGAATTCTTATCGATCAAGCATAGAAAATGCTTATGAAGAAATTGTTTTCTGGAGAAAAAAATTGTTTGATCTGCCCAAAGGTAATTGTGGAAAGATTTTCATAAATGAAATGACCAAATAAATCAATGATTGGTGCTCAAAATCACCGGAGAGAGATATATGCTTGAAAGCTCTTATGACTATGCCTGCTCTTATCTTACAAAGAACTTCAAAAAAGTGCAAGATAGCTGAAATCAGGCAACACATCGAACGAAGACTGGAATCATGGAAGAACAAAGAAATTTCCGCTTTATTAAACGAGAGTCGAACAATACAGAAAAGATTATACAGCAATCATAAATCTATAAGCAATGACGGTCTGTCTAAAAGGTTTGCCAAGCTCAAGCTTGAGGGGAAAGTAAACCTCGCACTTCGTTTACTTGACGGAAATTCAAACGTTGTTCTTTCACTGACCGAAGACACTTTGAAAACTGAGTGAAAGGCATCCAAGTGCTAGTCCCCTAAATGAAGCGATGCTGCTTCATGGTCCATTGCAGAAGGTTAATTCAGTTATTTACGATGAAATCAATGCCGAATTAATAAGAAAATGTGCGCTGAAATTGAAAGGTTCACATGGTCCATCTGGCTTAGACACTGAATTCTGGAAAAAAATTTGAGTAACAAACTTTATTCTTCTGCTTCTGATGACCTTTGTCATTCCATTGCCGTGATGACTCGCGAACTCTGTTCTGTAGAAATTGATGACCCAATGAGTATCGAGCCATTGCAATCATGTCGCCTCATTGTTTTGGATAAATCACTCGGAGTTGCTTTGGATAAAATCACCCGGAGTCAGACCGATTGGTATTGGTGAGGTTTTGCGACGCATTATGGGAAAAGCAGTGATGACCATAATCAAACCAGATGTTGTAAATGCTACTGCTTATCAACAATTCTGTGCTGGACAGGAAGCTGGATGCGAAGTTGCTATCCATGCAGTTAGAAATTTGTTTGAAGATGATTCAAATCATGGCATCATTCAAATAGACGCTAAAAATGCATTCAATTCAATCGTCAATTGCTGCTGCATAACATCAGAGTTATTTGTCCAGAAGCAGCGACTTATATAATAAATAGCTATACTCAATCAGCCAGACTCTTCATTTCTGGCGGAAAAGAATTACTGTCAACTGAAGGAACAACTCAAGGTGACCCAATTGCTATGAGCATGTATGCGATAGGATTGATGCCTTACTATCAACGCTTAGTTCAGATAACACTAACGTTCATCAGATAGCCTTCGCTGATGATGTGACACAGCTGTTGGCACTATTTCGCATTTAAAGATATGGCAGAAATGTATTCTTTTTTATGGACCTTTTCTTGGATATCATATAAATGAATCTAAATCATGGCTTATCACCAAACCGAAATACAAACTTGCCAAAACAGAGTTTCGTGACTATGAAATAAGAATTTCAGATGAGGGAAATCGTCATCTCCGTGCAGTCATCGGAACGAACGAAAACAAAACATTGTATGCTCAAGCAAAAGTTGAAGAGTGGATTGAGCAACTGAGAACTTAGTCCATCATTGCTCAAGCGCAGCCTCATTCATTCTATTCTGCCTTCATTCATGGCTTAGCGAATCGCTATACATTCATAATGCGAATTATACCTGGCGTTTCTGAATTGCTGAAACAACTTGATGAATCAACTGACAGTTTTTTACGAACAATATTGCAGAATTGCAATTTCAATACATGTAGTAATGAAAGGAAACTATTTTCCCTTCTTGCAAGGTTTGGTGGCATGAATGTTATCGTTCCTTCGCAGGAATGCGATCAAATCTATGAAGATTCTCGACGCATTACAAGTAATACCGTGAAAAATGTGATACTAAAGGAAAATGTCTTTATTGATGATGAAATTGGATGCTACACGTATTCGGTATGGCATTCTGCATTGTGTTTGTGGCAAGCCTTTCGACATTCAGCATGAGCTATCGTGTTCGAGAGGGAGATTTATTATCAACCGACACAATGAAATCAGAGATCTAACGTGCGATATTTTATCAAATATATGCTTAAATGTCATTTTAGAGCCAGTAATAACTCCACTCACCGGTGAAAAGCTAAGTTTTTCGTCAACAGATGTAGATCATGCGAGAGCTGATATTTGTGCGAGAGGATTTTGGATTAGGGGACATGTGAGTGTGTTCAACCCATTGGCCAGAAGTCACCTGAACCAAAGGCTTCCCACAGTACATAGGAAAAATTAAAGCGAGAAAAAAAACTATATATGTACAATCAAAGAATACTTGAAATTGAGCATGGCTCATTTACTCCTCTTCTATTTTCGTGTTTTGGAGGAATGAGTCGTGAATGCTCCCGCTTTTTCTCACATGCTTCCGAAAAATTAGCAGAAAAAAGAAACGAAAAGTACTGTAAGTGCGTGGATGAAGGCAATCTTAAATTTTGTTTTGATTCGATCATGCCTTCTCTGTATTAGAGGTAGAAGATCTGACTCTACAATACAGAAACTTGAGAACACAGACACACAGCAAATTGTCATAGATTCCAGCATTTGCATTTAACTTTTTGAAACCGAATTCTTGACTTTTTTCGCCTTTATGGTATAAGAAATTTTTTGGCTTTATATATGCATGTATGTTTCCTGTTATAGTATCTTTCCGCAATAAATCCTTTCTTGTATGTTAATGTCGTACGGATGTCGTAGCTGTATAACTATAATTTGATATCACTATCTGGATCAGTCAAAGAAATTAACAATACCATAAAAAGTCCTAGAATGGAAATTGCATGAAAATTATGGCACACGCCGGGGGGAACTAAGTTGGGGCAAAAAGCAAATTGTGCGGACTGGTTTTCTTGTTTTCTGATTGGCATTTTCAATTATCAAGCCAATTTGTGATCTGGATTGTTGCCCCTTGTCCAAAGATCATGTACACAAAAGCAATAGTGAATTTACAAAATACTGCAGTGACAGGATGACAAAGAAGGAAATCCTTTAAAACGTTCTGTACGTTCATCATTCTGAAATATCGCTCCTATAATCCATCAAGAGTATAATCAGACACTTATGCAACTTGTAATGTCGATTTACAGAGCATGCATTACTCCAGCTTGAAATCAGAGGCCAAGAAATCTTAGAATATTCATTTTACTTAAAAGGATTCCCATGTTCATTGTATTTGAAAAATTTTCAAAACCTTTACATGCTTTCGAATATGAGCCTTCAAAATATCATCACACTATGTCATATAAATCATTTAGTGATTAATTGAAAAGTTCCAACGACATTTCATTTATCTGATAAATGACTGTCGCTAAAGAAGCCTTCGATGTATTTATTCCAGAAGAGCGTTAGGTTTCTTGACCGTTAGGAGGAGAAATTATTCAATAATTAGAAATTTTATCTTTCTTACAACCAGTACACCGACTACTTTCGATTATGACTCTGTGAACCAAATTTCAATTCGTATTCCACTGTTGAAAATTGGAAAATAGTTGTCAATGACTGGTACAAAGAGACACAGTATATTAATCCATGGAATAGTAGGCTACTTCACATGAAACAATACCACCATCTCACTTAAAATTCTCTTCATGAAAATCCTGCAATTTGCTGTCAACAACTTCAACAACCAACGGCAAATAGTTTGACTATGATATAATGTTTTAGATCGAATCTGATCTGTGTACAAGCCATAGATTTTTCCATGTGCCATCATTGTACATAGGCAAGATATCAAACTTCCATTCCAGTGTATTATTATCTACTTCTATGGGATCAGTTGATATCAAGCATGGACTCCTAGATATATAGCACCTGGACTGAAAGCTGAAATTCATTTATACGCAAGACGGCTGGTTTGACCTTAATTGTCGATGAACGAATATGATTACATTTAGTAAAGTGAAAACGAAAAGTATAAAGAAAAAGAAGTGAAACTTTCTGGAAGTCGAAGGAAAATGAGATTGCAACTAGTTGATCATCGTTGAGTGAAAATGGAATATTGACTATATCATGTCAAGCAAATGAATTAAAATGAATTAGTCCATTGCTTTCGTTTATCAGTGGAAGAGCAAAGTTTTACAGTGGAAACACAAAGTACAAATTGATGATCTTCATAAAGTAGCCACAGTTGGTTTGATCCATCAAAGAAATTTCATGAAAGAGTCACATTCCCTTCATTATCGCATTAACTGTGTGAAGTGACTGAATTTATGGTTAACAACAAATCCAAGAAAAGACGGCATAATCCAATGCCTCACTCATCAGCTAGGTTAATTCCGTACCGAAAAATATGTTCTCACCTATCAGTGCACAAATATCAAATGCAGTTCTTCATTGATGTTATGAAGATTCAATTTTTCGACTCACCGTTATGAAATGCATATGACGAAACAAATCAGTACAAATGCATATTTCATTAAGAAAATGCATCCAACTGATGGGTTTACATGCGAGAAAAATGAATTTTGATTGTTTCATCGTTGTTATCAAACCACTGTG